>JBBPMA010001596.1:0-10005 GCA_038090075.1 Xanthoconium purpureum | reverse complement strand
GAGTTTCTGTTGCTATCATGAATGATACTTAGAGCGTGACACAGCGAAAGGCTAGATGCATTGTAGTTCGACATCGGAGATGTTGACGTGGAAAGCAACACCACCGGCGGACTCGAAGATAATATCCTGAGCGAAAGATAGACCCTACCCATCAAAGACACATTTCGGCAACCTCACTGAGCCGTGTTCGCGGCTACGCTCCGCCAATACCTGATGCTGCCAGTATCAATCAGAAACCTCACATCGCTAAACGAAGATCGATAAAACTTACTCGCAGCGATTCAGCAGCGCATTGTCCGTCGTATACGTATACACGTTTGGTGCACCAGACGACGATACATTGAACATCATCTCCATGTGGCCGCTAGACCACGCATCCCATGGTGTAGGCGTGACGTCGCTCGCATTGTACTTGTCGCCCGGGTTCAGCGACATGGCCATCGCCAAAAAACTGTTCGAGAACGCGGTGATGAAATCGGACTTGTGACTGGGATAGATAGATAGATATGTGCGTCGCGATGTCAGCTGTGGACGACGTACGTGGTAAAGTAGTATGCTTCGTCTTGGCCATGGTAACCTGGCGGAACGGCAAACTCTCCCTGAAACCCTTTGTTAGGAGATCCCCTTAGCTAAAGGTCTAGAGGTAAGACGTTACCTTCCATGCGTTGCCACCGAAAGCCTTCAGGAGGTAGTACGTAGGACAAACAAAGATTGCTGTAGATGCCAGACAATCCGGTGCGAGATGAACACGACTTGGAAAGCACTCACATTCACCCATCACGTAGTTGGCCTGGGCAACGTTCGTACCGAAACCTTCATACAGAGATACTGCGCGAGCGACCTGCGATGCCTGAATGTTTGGGAACAGTGTGCTGGTGTACTGGGAGATGTTCAAAGTGGTCGTTTGGTTGACAAAGATGTTCCCTTCGTGAGAACTGGTCACAGAGTATAGTGCCTCCTATGTACCGGGGAGGTTTTAGCAGCAACCTGTTACCAAAAATGAAGTACATACTCCATTGACCTTTCCTCTGGCAAGTGCAACGGTAGGGCGCTCGATGATGAATTCCCCATCGACCACCGGGACAAAGGTGAATGTACCATAGAAGCCATTATAATTAATGTTGTTGTTTACGTAGGCCAATGCGCCAACGTCAACTGCACGAAGGCACGATAAGGTATCTGGATCTGATGTACAACTATATCATCTTGAGATCAATCTCCATGTTTTGAAGAAGTAGACGGTGCTCACTTTGTCCTAGCGACTACCTCATCGTAGAGCAACTATATTGAATAACTTAGTCTTTGCCCATGATTAAGAGGATAGACGAGATGACCTCGGGAATGCGATCATTGTAATTATACTGCGAAGGCAAAAAACTTGAACTTGTGATGGCACCTCTGAATAATGGTGGATGTGTGTTTCCACCATGCGCAATGACGTGCTGCAACACAGACCCACCGCCTTTTCAGCGAAATTATAAACAACCTATCCACGTATTTGAAGGCAGAACTAACCCGCGGATACACCCCAAATCGACACTTTTGTTGGGTCTCCCCCGAACTTGGCAATCTGCTCTTGTAAATTACCCTATATAATCAAGACATAAGAGATGCAAATACTTACGTGCGATTGCACCCATCTCAGAGCGTAGTTCTGGTCGACTATAGTGTATTCTCATTGTGTTGTCTTTTCGTCATTCGAAGAAACTCACGTAAACCTGCGTTCAGCGCACCTCCGCACTTAACCGCCTCGCCAGCCAAGAAGCCAAATAAACCAAGGCGATATTGGATAGTTACCACAATGAGACCGTGATTGGACTCCACAATCAAGTCTGCACCATTGAATGGGTACTGGGCACCGGAGATGTATCTCCATACTGGACGTCAGGCACCGATGATCATAAATAATAGGTGGCACAAACATACCCTCCACCGTGGATCCAAACGAGGACAGGGAGTCCTCCCGAGTCGACAGGAGTGATAGTATCACCCGGAGTGTATACACTAGGATTTGTCTCTTACCTCGTTCGTGAACGCGACAACTGAGTACGCACCTGAGGAACAGGCAATCTTCTGAGTTATTCACAGCGCGTTTGGATATGGTGTTTAACGGATTTCCGGGAGAGTCCCCCATATGTGCCTGGTAACACTCATTGGGTTGCATAGTAGCGTTTTGCACGCCAGACAGTGTCTGCGGGGGCTGAGGCGCAGCCCATCGCAGATTTCCTGGACGAGTGTGATCAGGCCTGGGAGGAAGGCTCGTACTGTCCCATTGCACGTACCCACTGGAGGAGCAGCATAACGGATACCAAGAAAGCTTGTAGTGTTTGTGCCAATGTCTATGGCACCTTGATACTGGGCATAGCCAAGGTCCACGATGGGTGCGGTTGTCGCAGAAACAAGCACATGGAGGAAGGATGACTGGACGATGGCTAAACTGCACCGGACTTTGAAAGAGAGCATTGTTTCGAGCGGTGATAAAAACGAAGAAGTGAGTTTCGAGGCATCCTACACATCGCTCCATCTTATACGAGTACAGATATCGAAGCCATGTTCTAGCACAACTCGGGAATATGGCGCCATTAGCGCATGGCGGCGGAAATAGCTCGACCGCCCAAGGCACCAGAAGAGCTACTGACGCACCTCGACGAAGCAGGTGCACCACACGTGTTGGCGATTCCAGCAGCAGAAGGAGAGCATCATGCCAGCTGTTGTGATGTTGACGTGAAGGCATCATACAGGCATGTAGGTCCGAGAGTTTCTTACATTGAAAGTAGTAGCGGGTCGGTGGAGTGCATCGTACTTGTAGCGGCAGATTGGGGGACTGAGTCACGTGAGTTGTCAATGATATCCGAGTCCCGAATTGTGTTGCCACGAGTAGAAGGCAAATGTTGCGCAAAATTGGTAGTCGGCTCCTTCAAGCCCGGCCGACTCCATCTTATCAAAGGAGCGCTTCTCTTCATCGATCATCAATACTAGCATATTCGTCCTTCACGACCAGGAGAACTATGGCTTCACTCGCAGCCGAGAGGTATCTGGCAGACAAGGCGCCTCCGATTTGCAGAGTTGAGGTTGCCAAGTCTTTCTCTCAACTCAAGTCCGTTCCCTCTCTCATTCACGCCGATTATCTGACAGCAAATTAGCGAAAGGGAGAAATTGTATGCACACTATATCGGCGAGGCATCATGGGCTGGGGCTCGCATCATTCAAGGCCAGTGGACACCTCAAGCGACCAGCCTATACGACCTCTTGGTCCTCACTTTCAGCACCAACGGAAAGCTGGCTGACCTTGAAGCTCTACGAGCCAAGTCTAGCGTTAACCAGCGAGCCTTTGAAGACCTTCTTCAGTACACTGTGCAGGTTTGCCCGTGTTCACCTTTAATTGGATTTCCACTCTTCATCGAGTTACATCATAGGCATTGCACAACTTAGTGAACTACAAGAGCTTTGGCTTCACCAAGATCGTTCCTCGTATATCTGAAGATGACTTCGCCAAAGTGGTCGCAGCCTCCTCAAACGCGTCCAATGCGGTCCCTCTCTTCGATCAGGTCAGTCTTCTCGTTTTTTTGCCCTGAGCTGCGCGCGAACTTGACCCAGCTCAAAGGGCATATATACTCAACAACGCCTGAGAATTCCCTGTCTATCGGAAAGCGATCTGAGGGCCACGTGTCTAACTATTACCTTGGTGAAGTGATCACGGATGACGAAGTCACCGCTGTGCAACAAGCCGCTGAAAAGCTTGGGATCGATATCTTGAACACACGGTAAAGACTATCTTCTCCTGAAGTCACACCGCATCATTTACCTCGCAAAGTGTTCGCAAAAATGGCCCTGGAGACTTTACGCTCCTTGTGGCTTCGGTTCAGAAGCAACCTTCGACATCGCATCAACTGGCCACGGAAGCAAAACTGACCGTCGAATACGGTGACTTTTCGGAATCCCTTACCAAGGCTGTTGCAGCCCTGCGAGAGGTCAGGTTTACCACTTTGCTTCCATGCCCACAATTCAGACGAGCTACAAACAGGCGAAGAAATACACGGCGAATGACAATCAAACTGCCATGTTGGATGGTTACATCAGATCGTATGTCTCTTCTTGGTAACAATTCCGGTGGTTATTCAGCCCGTCCGTAGCTTTGAAACGGGTTCCATCGAAGAACACAAAAAGGGATCAGTCGCATGGGTCAAGGATGTCGGACCGGTCGTGGAAAGTTACATCGGCTTCATCGAAACTTATGTCGATCCGTATGGTGGGCGTGCTGAATGGGAAGGTAAGTGTGCGCTACTACTCACTTATAGCCACTATTCAAAGTCCTGCCAGGGTTTACTGCCATCGTCGATAAAACTCTCAGTGCTAAATACGATATACTCGTCAATGACGCTCCTGAACTCATTAAAGTCCTTCCATGGGGTCCTGAATTCGAAGTAGATCAGTTCAAGAAACCGGACTTTACCGCTCTCGAGATTCTTCATTTCGCCACTGGAGGTAAGGCCATAGACAGAACGACGACAACTCGCTTATGTCTCTTGATTTCTAGGTATACCAGCTGGGATAAACGTAAGTGGCTCAATTTCGATTCACCTACCAATTAAACGACATCACAGATACCCAACTACTATTCCATCCGAGAGTCGAATGGGTTTAAGAACGTCTCACTTTCTGTAAGATCTCGCACTTTGTATTCGCAAGTTGTTGGCTTAAGTGTGTCACCACCCAGAATATCCTCTCGGCGAAAGCTCCTAGTGAGTCAATTTCTGATACCATGCTTTTTGGTTGCGCACTTTAGTTAACAATCTAAACTATTGCACAAACCAGACGAGCAAATAACGTTTGTACATGAGAGTGATCTTGAACTATACAACAAATGGGATTCCCGCGCGTTCGAGCTTCAAGTCGCGAACCACGAGTTACTTGGTCACGGATCCGGGAAGTTATTTACGGAGAATTTAGATGGGACGTTCAACTTTGATCCCGAGGTACTGCTGATGACTATGCCGCGTTCATTGTATTGGCTCACCTCCGGGTAGACCATCAATCCGCTCACTGGGAAGAAAGTGTAAGGCCCCGTTCTTTGTACTCTCAGTGTGTAGCTTACCCAGTTTCATGATTAATACAGCATTACGTGGTACAAGCCCGGACAGACTCCTGGTTCTGTCCTAGGAGAGATTTCCTCGTCAATGGAGGAGTGCCGCGCAGAAGCTGTGGCGATGTATCGTGGGTGCTACTCAACCTATTTTACACTTGGTTCACTGAGCCTTTCACTTGGTATAGTTGCAAATAACAAGAAGATCCTAAGTATCATGGGCGTGAGTGTCTAGCCTTTAGAAGCGAATTGAAATCTGACAATCTCTCGCACCGTAGTACGACGATCCACAGGATCGCGAAGAGATCGTCTACGTGTCATTTCTCTTGATGGCTCGCAATGGTATTCGTGCGCTGGAATTCTACGACCCATCCACAGGCAAACACGGACAGGCCCACATGCAAGCTCGGTAAGTTAATGGAATTAGACGCCCGGGGTGGACGTTTGATCCAATACTATGCAAGGTTGGGTATCACCAAGTTCATGGAACAGGGTGGCCTGGTGAAACTGGAGAGAATCCACGATGCGCAAGGCAACCTTGAGGATGCTTACGTCAAAGTATGTATCCGCTGGCCACGTTCTCTGGACCTTTCTGATTGTTCTCCAAGGTTGACCGCCAGAATGTCCTGCAAAACGGCAGCAGGGTCATGGGAGAGCTTCTCCGTCAATTGCAAATACGCAAGAGCGTGGCTGATGGACCTGGTGCGAGGGCCTATTACACGGACCTCACAACGCCACCCAAGAATTGGGTAACCGAACTCAGGGATCTCGTTCTGAAGAAGAAGCAGGTGAGTCGACTCTCCGTTCCCGTGCCCATATCCTCATAACGACATGCTTGTTGGACGACAGCCGCGCAAGATCTTACTTCAAGCAAACACGATCGTCGTGGATGGAAAAGTCGAGTTGAAAGAATATCCTTTGACGTCAGCGGGCTTGATTGAGAGCATGATTGACAGGAGGCTTTGAGGCAAACGCGAAACATCCTATCTTCGCTGCACTGTGTGTATCACCATATCATTTTGTGACATTTACAAACCACCACTGACGAATCTGAATCGGAGTCCACTCTCTTTGTATGTATAAGATGCTGTCACTCTCGCGCTCTTCCGGTTGCTGCCAGTCTTATCGCAGTATTTGATCTCAGGCAGAGGAGCCTAGTCACCGTTGTTTTCCTCGTCTTGCGGGGTATTGGACAAAATCGATTTTGCGCATGAGCTGTGCTCTGAGACTCGAGTCACTCAACGTCGCTGTTCGAGCGGGCAAGTTGGAGATTCGCTGTGTGGCGCAGGCGTGGGGTCGATTTTCCATTTTCGCTTGTCATCATTGTCGCAGCCGCCGTTTCAGCGCAGTCTACCTATTCAGAGTGCTTTTTTTTCTACTAAACGTCCGCGTCAGTCACCATTTGCCCCATCAAACCCACCCTATCACCCTCGCCGTTGCCAGCCTTCACTAAAATCTGCCCACAAACCGACCTCGAAACCTGCCTTCCAACGAAGCTGACGTATGAAAAAAGAAAAACAAGTTGTTAAAGTCATTTATGCGTATGCACCTGCAAACACGACTGGTCAAACTCACGGGAGCGTTGATACGGTCGACCTCCAGAGACGATACTAATCAGACAGCGAGCAAGACCCCGCCTATGTCAAGATTGCTGGTCGTCGCGCCAATGTACCCCGTTTTGAAAGCTGAGATTGAAGGGGTAGGACTTGCTTCGACCTACGGCATCAGCGCTGATCGTCCGCCGGTCTAGTTAACGAATTCTTTGACCCATCATCGACGCGATCGAGCAGCAGCAAAAGTTTGTTACGACGCCGACTTATGTGTATGTGTGTATTTTCGTCATATTTATTCGTGTTTCTAGAACCACATTATCTTACAGGAACGACAGGCGGTCGCTCTTGGGCCAGTGTTGTCTCGTCGATCGTGATTATTCTAAGAATGCCACGCGAGTATCACTTTCTGTCTGATTATGTCGGCGGGGTCCCTCTACATGGTGGGCGTCAAGGAAAATGATACAGAATAAATTTGGGCCCAGGACCAGCAGACAAGGATGTGGATGGTGGATGGTTCGTTCCACGCCACTTTTGAGGCAAAACTTTGTAAGGTCGGTCCTTTTCTTTGATTGGGGGGTGGGACACTTACGCAGGACCGATTCTTGTTCAAGGGCGCCAAACTTCTCGAGGAAACGGATTCAGAACATGTTGGTGCGAGACGGATCAAGTGCATCAGGCCTTGGTACAGAGACTGTACACTATTTTGTGCCATTGGGGCGAATGATCGAAATCTGAATGATTGGATCAAGGTGCATGCGGGTTTCTCGCGTTCTTCGCGAAATTGAGTGCCGCCGCTGGAGATCTGGTTCGGACGAGGACGACGGCTTCCGGCCAAGTCTACCACCGACTGCACTACGATGCGATCGTCTCACGACAACTACTTTAAGTCGAATTGAGCTGCAAATCAAGGGTACGTGTGAAACCTATGGAATGGAAGTCACTTGATTTAATTTCCAGAACGGCGAACGCCGGTGAGTCTGCAAGAACATGCCATCATCACAACGATCAACTCGCACGCCAGCATCCAACCAACGTTCGTATTTGGGACACTGTGTTGGAATACCGGCCACACTCCTTCCCGGCGGCGTTTTGACGGTGGGCCCGTTTTGGTGATGTGGTCATTGTTCAGTATCGCACATTTCCATCTTCCAGAACATCTTCCTCCACCCTCTGAGCGACAACTGCCACTGGTGCGGTTCCATCAGATGTCCCCTGAAATATCACTTATCTTCGCGTAAGAATGCCTAGCCCCTCTTTTCCCATGTTATGGCATAGCCCTTTAGGCAATTCTGGACCTGGGCGCGCAGGTCACACGAATCTATCGCGAATAATCTTCATCAACTCCTATCTCGTCATTACCACAGCCCTGGACCCGAACAGTGTGCCCGGCCCACACGAATAAGGGAAGCCGGTCTGCTACCTATCCGAATATGAATACGAACGATTTTAGCGTGAGACCTGGATGGACCGTTCTGGACCCATAAATGTGACAGAAGCATAAGTATGTGGGGCAGTGATTGCTTATTCATGTGAGAGGTGGAATGACAATATTTTCGAGATGGCTGGTTCGCCTGCTGTTGTATGATATGACTCAGTAAAGAGTGAGTGAGCATTGACCGTAACCTCACGGGCACAACTGACGTTGGAGCATATTGTTTACAGCAACGGGGGCCAGGCAATGTGGTCGTAAGTTTGGCAAATGAAGGGACAGGGGAAAAGCCTAACAAGATCCGACGCACACGTCAACCCGGCATCAACGGGTACGAAGTCCTCCTGAATAGAAGCAGTCTGTGGAGTATGGCAGCTTCTTGAGCGCCTTGCCAGTGAATCATCGATCACACGAACGTCACAAGAGTCACATCAAGTAACATGAGCCGAATGGAAATGTGCGACGACGGAAATGTACACTGGCGTGACAGCTTAGCGTGACGGGCCGCCCTTTGCTATCTCGACCGGATTCCCTTCAAGTGAGCTCGTTCAAGTTGGAAATACTCTGGAATATGGTATAGAAATGATATACACGTGTGGACAATGGTGAGTAGGGGAGAGTTGTCAATCCCGTGGAACCCAGGCACGAAGAGACCAGATGATGTTGCTGTACATATAGCAGGTCCCAAGGCGTTGCTGTTGCGCCCGGACTCCTGGGCGCTGGTCGTCAAGCGATACCCCTCCCTACATAAAGGCGAGCAGTTCTGAGTCTTCTACCAGCTTTCTCCCTTCTCGCAAAGAGCGTATGTTCCCACTTCTCGGTGCACGAACACCTTTCTGATGTCCTACCTTCCATTTCTCTCGACAGCATGCTCGGAGCTGGCAGTTCATCGAAACCCTCGGCGTCCCCCGTGGACACTGCCCAGGCTGGAGGAAAGAAGCAACCAGCTAAAATTCACGAGGTATGGGACAAGCCTACTGTGTGGAGAAGGGTATCATCGAGACTCTCCTTTCCACATCAGTCGAAACCCCCTGAAAGTCAAGCCGACTCAGCGCCCAACTCCGGTGACGGCGCCAGAACCACAAGTATTTCTGGGGTATCAGTGGAAAAGGGAACTGTGTCCCAGGAGTCAGGTCAGGTCGCTTTGAAGGTAACGAAACAATCCCTTTGTGCGAGGGGCCATTTTGTTCAATCCGCTTATGATAGCAATCTAATTTGCTCGTGACCACCAAGCCATCCGAGCCAGAGATAATTGACTATAATTTGGTATCAGGTAAGAACGGAGCACTTCATTCTTCATCGCGATCTAACGCCCTTGTTCCCTTCGCAGGCGCCCTCTCGGCATCCGTTGACTCCGAGGTCAAGCAGACGGGCCATACCGTTACCACCGTTACTGCTACGACCCAAGTTCAGACACAGCAAAGCGCGAATATCCAGAAAACCGGGCAGTCTATCACCTCGAGTGAGGTAACCATGTCTCAGAATGGTCATTCGACCTCTCAGGGTATTACCGGCCAGCAACGATACGAGGTGCAGTCCTACTCCCAGGGCGAGCTCCAAAACAGCCTCGCTACAACCTCGGGACCCACTTCGACGGCCGTGGAGGTTCGCCATTTCACGCTTCCCCCGAAATCTACTTCCGCGCTCGAAGACTCTCTTTTTGCGATACATCAGTCGCATCGCCAAGAGACAGATCACATGCTTCTCATTTTGAAGGCTCGACTCGGGGAGCATCAGAAGAGGGAGGACACTTACGTCGAGCAGTTCGAGGCTCTTCGACTGGAATACGAGAACGTCTTGCGACAGCTATCCGCTGCCTCTTCCGAGATCACCACGCTCAAGATCCAGGTTAGCTCGTACGATGCTAGTGCGTCGTACGTTGAAATAGAATCCACCATCACCACCGTCATCACCACCGTCACCACCACGATCACTACCGT
>JBBPMA010001594.1:0-10014 GCA_038090075.1 Xanthoconium purpureum | reverse complement strand
GTTTGGCCACGACGTCCCATTCAGCGCAAACTCCGTATAGTTGCCAGTGGAAGACAACGTCCCGCCCATGATGATCGCAGTAGCATTGAACCGAATGATGTTGGCGTTAACGTCCAGTGACTGGGAAGCAATGATGGAGAGAGTCTGGTTGTCGGAACCGCCGAAGTATAGTTCAAGTGGGATGGGATTAACGGTACTGTTCGTGCAGGTGAGGCTCTGAGCAGTGGGTGGGATTGAAGAGAGGTGTTCCATGGAAATATTGAAGCCATTCATCGTGGTGGAGAAAGAAAAGCCAATGTTTTGCTGCGAGAACGGACGAGGAGGGTAATAGACGATCCCCATTGGATGATCTGTTACTATATTGGCACTCGTGACGTTGATGAGCCCGACTGAGTCTGCTACCCCGAAACAGACCGACGACACGATGAAGGCTAGTTGTTCTGAGGCTGGGATAATCCATGAAGAACCGGGGGTTGCTGGGATAAATGGACCGGATGGCAATGCAATGTACATGAAAGCGGAACGGGGGGCCACTTCCCAAGTATCATTGACCGTCAAACTTGTAGCCAATGCCAACCCCCAAACGGCCGACAAACAAAGCAAGGGAAGCTCTGTGCGATGCAACATCATGTAGCAAGCAAGGTTCCCGATGGAAGGGCTGCTATAGACGGCAACTCTTCTGCTGCGTAGACCGCCTCTTCCGAGTTTGAAAAGCACGTAACGCTTTCCTGCTACCATTATCACTGCCGAAGTGACGGTCACAGAGAGTGATGATATGATGCGCTGCAGAATCGATAAAGTTTCGCGAGGGATGGGATGATGCCCTAACCAGAAGATGCTCCATGTCGCTTGCATATGGAATACTAGAGCAACGAAGACGATGCATATCGTAGTCAGAAGGAAAGAACACAGCAGAATGAAGTGATCTGCAGTATCAGCCAACCAAGTTGGCGTTGGTGACGGCCATTTCTTCTCCATCAAAGGAGACTTGATGTCATTTCCTTCCATGTTATCGGAAATGTCTGAGGAACTACGAGGCAAAGAAGGCAATACCTGTGATGAACGATGAAATCAACATTCTGAGTAGGGTCTAGTTATTCACCTTCAGGTGGAGGGAAGCAATTGAGGAAGTACGACTTCTCATGATAGAATGTCTCCAGCTTTGACAGTTAGCGTCTGAAATTTGAGTGGGTAGGATTTCAGGTCGATACTCGACCGTTACATACTTATCCACGGAAAGCTGTGTGGTACTGGTTGCTATGTTTGTGGGCTCCTGATACGTAAATGAACACATTGAAGAAACAAAAACAGCATTGCTGTGGCAGTCACTAAGCGAGAATCCTGTGATCGTCTTTGCAGATTAGCACCCTTGTGTCACCTATGCCTTTGTCATTCTCGACTTCCAATGCAAGAGGCAACTAGTTACCAATGTATGCACCTGGCGCCTACTGGACGAATAAGCAGGGGTAAATGTAGAAGCCAAGGAGAAATTGATTCCCACTGCGCCCATCCCCCAACCCGTCTTGCAACCCATTAAGGATTTATGACGTCTCTCGTGGGATGATGAATGCGCAAGGTGACTTAGAATCAGACTGACTGAGCCCTTTGTGAGAGCCGGGGACGACGACTTCTATTCATAATCCCCTGGTACGGGGCCGACCTTTATACTACGGTACTATTGCAAATATATGACTTTCAATACTGTTGTCCACCCACGTGACCGTATCGTGGGAACGGATTTGTGCGGGAGCGAGCTGTGCGGTGCTGTCTCTGAGTGAGCACCGTGCCACCTCGATTGATCGCGAGTTGCGTGCCGTGCGGGAGCGCGCCGCGCCTGGGCGTGCTCGGCCTCAAGTTGCGTGCCCGTGTGGCCGCCTCGCTGTCGTCCCCTCATTGATCGATCACTGATCTAAATGGATGACTGTACTGCACTGATACGCGCCGACGTGAGCATGTGGCCGTAGTGTGATGTGCCGCCTCATTGTCGTCGTCTCATCCGTCGATCGTGAACCAAGGTTCGCCGAGCAAAACCGACAGCTTCCCCACCATCTCCTTTCCTCTCACGCCTCGGGCAGAACCACCAGACGTGCGGATGAGAGAGGCACCCCTGTCGTCGAGCATCAATTGCCTCGATGACATCTGTCTGTTGAAAAAGGCTTGGTGCACAACGCTCGCATGGGTGTCGCTGCTGTACATCACCAGTTCATCAAAGTTCACTTTCTGGATGATCAGAATCTCCAAACCCACTGCATCCCATGCATATCCTTCAACTTCTCCCCTCCTGGTTCTGACTGGACTGTTACTTGAAAACAGTTCCCTCTCTGTCCTGCATACTATGCCATGGCTTTCAATGGCTGTCAAGGACTTACTCTGGACTGCTCTGTGCTTGATCTGTGCATTGATCCTTTTGCACACTGACAGCTCCACACAGCTCTTTCCTGTGTTCAACATCAAGCAGACATGTTGGCTCTTTTTTTGGAATTGAATGAGGAGCTTATGTCCATGAACATAGTATACCAAAAACTATTGCTGTAGAGCCTTGATCTTGTCCATGCTGGTGAGGCTGAGCTTGGTTTGCTCGTATTTATGCTAATGGACAGTCGCCATACTCCAACAATGTCAACTCGTACAGTGACTCGTGGTAATCCAACAAATATAATGATCAACAAACTGAGCTAGACTCTACAAGGCTGGATGGATCATGAATGCAAGCCGAATAGGCGCTGCAGACTATATCGGGCCCACCAAGAAATTGTTCACCGTCACGCAAATTCTACATACGCCCACTGCAACCAAAACCATGCTGTGTTCCCGCAAGTGACAACCAAGTTCTCCATCATGAGTTCCTGGGTTCCCGTTGGACAACCTGACGCGACCTTTCGTTTGGCGGCGTTGGCTTTCTTTGCTTTCATGATGAGGTGACGCCCAGTAACTAGCCTATGTTGATCATGGATACTAGTAAGCCCGGGCCATCGTCTGACCATTGATCAGTGAACAGGAAAATGTCCTCCCGCAACGGCATGCTGATGACGTCTACAACGACGAAAGCTCTGAAGGGGATGTCCAACCAGTCCGCAAGGCGGTGACTGTAAAAAGGGAAAAGAAAGACAGAGGGTAGTCGAACACAGTCATGGACTCGGCAGTTGATCTTGAATCATACCGTCTGCGCTTGCTGTAGTATGTACAGCCAGAAAAAAAATCATACATACACTCATTCGGTAAGAATCGGTATACATAGTGTAATCTAGTGATACTTGGTCATCTCCAACGATCGGACGGGTTCCACAGGGAAAACAGCACCTTGATTCATTCCCTCTCCTCCGTCGGTTTCCCTTCCACGACCAAAAACTCGCCGTCCCTAACGAGCATGTACGGATCTCCAAGCGCGTCCACCGTTGTACCCAACGATGCATTAAATAATTCCGGCTTCTTCAGCGGGTCTAACAGCAGCCGCGTTGAGTCGATAAAATCGGCACCTAGGTGACTGGCCAGGCGCAGTCTTACCACGACTACCAGCATGGCGAGCGACACGGCGACGTAGGGGATGAGGATGTAGACCCCGTAGTGTGGCGTGAAGTAAACGCTGTCACCGGACTGCACGACGAGAACGTCGTTCGTAATGCTCCCCTGGACGCCCCCGATATGGGAATACATCACAGCACCGTAAGCGCCGATCACTGTGTTCAGAATCGTACTCCAGCGGGCATAGATCGTGTTCTCGTCTTGGTCGAAAGAAGAGGGTGAATTGTCGTTCAATAGTTCTGCAAAGTCCGAGAGAGATGAGGCCGGCGGCAGGCAAGAGTCAATGGGAGTGAAGGTGGTGTTACAGACTAAGCTGGTGATATCTTGAGCCCACTGGCTGTCTACTGGCATCACGTTTGGCCACGGCGTCCCATTCAGCGCAAACTCCGTGTACTGGCCAGTGGAAGACAGCGTCCCGCCCATGATGATCGCAGAAGCATTGAACCGAATGATGTTGGCGTTAACGTCCAGTGACTGGGAAGCAATGAGGGAGAGGGTCTGGTTGTCGGAACCGCCGAAGTATAATTTAAGTGGGACGGAATTGCTCGTGCAGGTGAGGTCCTGAGCAGTGGATGGGATCGAAGAGAGGTGTTCCATGGAAATATTGAAGCCATTCATCGTGGTGGAGAAGGAAAAGCTAATGTTTTGCTGCGAGGACGGACGAGGAGGGTAATAGACGATCCCCATTGGATGATCTGTTACTATGTTGGCACTCGTGACGTTGATGAGCCCGACTGAGTCTGCTATCCCGAAACAGACCGACGACGCGATGAAGGCTAGTTGTTCTGAGGCTGGGACAATCCATGAAGAACCGGGGGTTGCTGAGTGAAATGGACCGGATGGCACTGCAATGTCCATGGGAACGACTCGGATAACGACGACCTCAACCCAACTATCATGGACCATAAAACTTGTAAAAAATGCCAACTCCCAAACGACCAACAAGCAAAGCAAGGAAAGCTCTGGACGCAATATCATGTAGCGGGCAAGGTTCCCGATGGAAAGGCTGCTATAGACGGCAACTCTTCTGCTGCGTAGACCTCCTCTTCCGAGTTTGAAAAGCACGTAGCGCTTTCCTGCTACCATTATCACTCCCGAAGTGATGGTCACAGAGAGCGACGATATGATGCGCTGCAGAATCGACAGAATTCCGGGAATGGCAGTAAGCCTCCACCATGTCATATGGAATGCCAGAGCAACGAAGACGATGCATATCGCGGCTAAGAGGAAAGAACACAGCAGGATGAAGAGATCCGCAGCATCGGCCGACCAGGTTGGCTTCTTTGACGGGCATTTCTTCTTCGTCAACGGAAACTGGATGTCATCTCCGTCTACGTCTGAGGAACTACGAGGGAGGGGAGGGAGTGCCTGGAGTGCACGATCAGGTCAAGATTGTGAATGGAGTCCAGTAGTTATTCACCTCCAAGTGGAGGGAAGCACTCAAGGAATCACGACTTCCCGTGGATGCTTCCGGCATTGACTGTTAGCGTCTGGAATTTGAGAGCGGATGAGATTTCGAATCACTACATGGCCATTACAGTTTACTTATCTGCGAAAAACACACGCTGTGTGGTTGCTAGGGGCCTGAGACACGAACACCCGTTGGAAAATCACAAGAAAGGCCTTTAATTTCTTCCGTTGTTGGCCGTCCGGGTCATTTAGGGTTCTTAAGAGGGCTGTGGTAGTTTCCAATCAAAGATATCGTCTCTGCAGGTTAGTCCCTTGAATCGATTTTGGTTACCAGTATTCTTGTCTCATCTCTCCAGCGATCAACGAGAGCCGTTCTTCTGCGCGTGTGTAAATCATGCGAGAAGCAACTAGTTGTCGATGAGTGCACCCATGTAGTGGATTTGACATTGCTACCCGCCCAAGAATAGGAGTTAGGCAGCGGATACATGACGGCAACTTGCACCAACGACTTGATGGGTCAGATAACAAACGATCGTCTACAAGGCGGACACGAGCCGGACTGTATCGGAACACATCTTGTTCATCATGCTTGATTGATTGATTGGCACCGCTCGTGTGCTCCACCACCAGTCTGAAAGTATTTGACCGTTCAGTCCCTCGAGAGAAAAAGAAATTACGATAGAGGGTACGAGGTCTAGTAACGGACAGCAACACAATGACTCTATTTTTTTGGTTTCTTGACTGGTGCAAGCGTGAGTTTCAGACCCAACCAATAAATCAATGCCGGTACCTCCGTATTTACTCCTCGACTGCGTGCGACCAACCACACCACCAAAGTCTAGTGCACCGCGGACCAATTTGTACCTGTAGACGCACGCCTCGGATCTCGCTCACAAACACATATCCCAAACGTACCTGACACCAGGCAAATCCTGTGTACGCCCGCCACGAACCAAGACCACGCTGTGTTCCTGCAAGTTATGACCTTCCCCAGGAATATACGCCATGATCGAGTTCCCATTGGACAACTTGACACGAGCGACCTTTCGCTTGGCAGAATTGGGTTTCTTTGGTTTCACGATAAAGATTTGGGTGCAGACGCCCTTTTTCTGAGGGCAGGTATCAAGGAGCGGAGACTTTGGAGGGTTGACTTTCTGGGGCTTCTTTCGACGCATTGCTTGGTTGAGCGTGACAGAGAGAAACGGCGAAGCACCGAACGCCCGCGACGGAGCAACCACAGGAGTAAGGAGAGACCATGTCCTTGGTAGACCCCGTAGGAAGGACAACATGGCGTACTACCAGTAGTTCTAGTAGTAGTAACTTTGTACTACTACTGAGCCGTGAGACTGTCCGCGTAGAAGCCTGCCCTAGAGTCCCCTATAGTCGCGTCGCGCATTGCCTTCCTCACCGACCAAGATGCCAGCCGCAAGCAAGTCCCGCAAAAGACGCACTCGTAGAGCACCGTCGTCTGACATTGAGGAAGAAAACGACCCCTCGCAGCAACGCGCCGACGACGTCGATAATGGTGACGACTCTGGAGAGGACGTCCAGCCAGTCCGCAAGACAGTGGCCGTAAAAAAGGAAAAGAAATCGAGGACCAACCGCGCTGACTCCGAGGCACCCGTCGCTGGCCCCTCGAACGCGAATAACAAGTACGACGACGACGACGACGACAGAATCGACATCGAAAACTTTCATGACCAGCCTTTGGATAAGAAAGAGGGTGCCAAGTTGCATGGAATAGCCCAGGATTGGGAGATGATCCGGAAGCAAATTCACCAGAGCTCTTTTCGGCTCGTCAAGGACGTCGCGATCTCACTTGCAGACGTGATGGAGGGCGACGAAGCCGCGGAGGTTGGTGCACCTAGCCCTGGCGTGTTGTTGCTAATGGTCATCCTGTATTATAGGCGCTAGAGGAGGTTGACGCAATTATGAAAAAGCTGCTTGATATCGATCACGAGATGCGTTCTCATGAAGGAACGTTGAGCAATCTCCACCAAGCCGTCATGCGCGGAGATGCTGTGGTGCGCCGTCATGCATGTGTACCCTCCATCATTTCATCATTACTTTAATAGGAAAACGTTCTTGAGGTGTATGGAAACGAAGTAAGACGGCGGGTGGATGAGTACAACAACAAGACCACACGTCAAAAGTATGCCTCTGCCGATGTATATGTGGAGTTCAAACAAGGAATCTATGTTTGTCGATTTCACCGCCTCACGTGTCACCAGTTGACATTAGGTCCTTAGGAGATACAAAATCCCGGAGAAGCGATCCCTCCCATCAACGATCTCGTTCCTAGAGGTGAGTCTTGCAAGATGCAAGATGTTGCACGGCTAAAAACGTTCCACAGAGGAAGATGATCCCAGCGACGACGAAAACGATCTAGAAATTGGTGGTGTCACTCAGGACTACAAATGTCCCATCACCCTCATAGTTTTGGTCGACCCAATGACGTCGTACGTAGCACACATCCTACTATTACGGGAGTATCTGAATACCTTCGTACACACAGCACCGTTTGTGGACATTCTTATTCTCGTGCAGCGATTCAAGATTTCCTCAAGAGGTCGGGAAGAGATGGAAAGGCCTGTCCTGCATCTGGTTGTAACAAACGGATCACAATGGACAACCTCAGAGCTGACAAGGAACTAGAGAAGAGGATAAAGATCGCGGCGAGGAAACAACGACAACGTGCAGAGAGTGAAGACGACGACGGTGAAGTGATAGAGTAAACCATGCTATTGCCATTGCTATTGACCTACCATACTCCCCTGTAATATGAGTTGAGTCTCCTTGACATATTGACAAGAAATAGTTTGGTGTTTGATCAGTGTGCAAAATACATATACATATGCTAGATATCCAATATGACTTCGCTTATTATCAAGAGTAAGACGAACCTCGGACAAAGTGCATTGGGCTCTCAACTTGAAAAGTCGACCAGTCCGCCCGCCTCCCTCACCCTCCGTTCCCTATCTTGGTTATTCCTTACGACCTTCTCGATTTCGCATCCCAATGCCCAACACCACGCATCCCGTTCAACCTTGTTCCTCGTCCTAAACATCACCAACTTATGACTCCCCTTCGACAGCCGAGGAATAGGCTGCGTCGCCTGAAACCCGCCCACAGGCGCGTTCGGTCGCTGGCCCCCAGCCACACCCACTGACACCGTCCCCTTGCGATACCAAATCGCGAACAGTTCGTCCTCTTCCCGTTCGTCCGTCTCAAGGCCGTCGTGGTACCGCCGCGGCGGGTTGGGCGACTCGGGGCTGTACTCGCCCGGTCGGAGCGCGAGCGCGGCAAAGTACCCCGAAGCGACGTATGCATCGAGGAGCCCGATCTCTTTCGCGTTGCGATGGTGCAGACTGGAGGTCGGGGAGACGTTGTACCTGACCAATCGGCCGGAAACGAGGAATAGTTGCACAAGTCTAGGGAAAGATGAGATTTGGCGATCATGAACGAAGGCGAACATGGAGAATAACTGACTTGTATTGCCCCCTCAACCCTTTTCTCGTGAACACTCTGCCAGCTTTGATGATACTCCTACACGTGCTCAGCGGACACCAGTTGTACAGCGACATCAATACGGGCGACTCGGAGCTCATGGGTGGTTCTGATGGGATCGAATGCCAACTTGCATGAGTGCGCTTTGGTATTCGTGGTGTCGGTCGAGCACGCGTACTCGCAGCATATGCAGCATCCATCTCGTCCCTGACGTCTACGCGATGGCGCTCGGACCAATATGTAACGAGGGCACGGAGTCGCGTTACCCATTCAATGCAGTCTTGCGCTGAATATGCCTTTAGAAGAATCGTTCAGACACCGTCCAGAACACGCATATGCCACATGAACCCACCTCGAATCGTAGGACTGAGCCAGAAGACAGGACGAT
The DNA here is from genome assembly GCA_038090075.1 of Xanthoconium purpureum. Taxonomy (NCBI): domain Eukaryota; kingdom Fungi; phylum Basidiomycota; class Agaricomycetes; order Boletales; family Boletaceae; genus Xanthoconium; species Xanthoconium purpureum. The sequence goes on along the minus strand of JBBPMA010001594.1, from coordinate 1,187 downwards.
ATCAAATGCCCGCCTGAGGTGCAGCAGCTGGGCTCTATCCTGCACCTGAGCATGCCCTTGATGTCCACCTACGTCGTGTACATCCACCGCATCGCGTGCGACATGCTCACCGTCGTCCTGAGACAACGGACCATATGCTCTCCTCACGGTGCGAATACTTTTGAGGTCCAGCGTCCCGTGCGCAGTGCGAATCTGCTCCACGCCTCTCCAAACCTCATCCTCGTGAAGCGTTTGGCTATATTCCTCCACGCCAGGCTTTAACCCCGACATCAAACGTGAGAGGTGCGCACTCGGCGGAAGCGGAGGCTTCGCATCTGATGGTAACAAGGAAAACAAGTTTCCATCGTGCGTGACGAGGTATACCCGTTGGCGACCTTGCTGCCTGGTACGATTGAGAAAACCTTCGATGGCTGGCGGTTCGAATATTTTTTTGCCGCTCTGGAGGTGAACGGAATCCGGCATATGTTCCGCAATGCGCAACTCGAGGTGAGCTGGCCGCAGTCCCTAAGGAGTCGATAACTTGTGTCAGGCACTCATACAGAGGAAACATGACCAGCCACCAAACCTGACAAAGAGACACTCCAGACAGAATATCCCATGGCCGCGCATTCCCTTCCACATCCCGTTCCTGCCACACCCAATCGAGTTGGCCACCAAACCTCCACGCAAACTCCAACGTCTTTCCCGCCCGCAATTCGAGCTCTATAATAGTCTTCCAGCTCCTCGACACCGAAGAGGATCCAAGTTCAGAGGAGAGGGAATGTTGTATGAGGTCAATAATGTTTCTACGGCTGAGGGTATCATATACTGTGTCAAGGTAACCTTCGGGCGCCGGAACATCGATGCGAATGCGCACATCAACGTCGGGACAACGAATTTCGATTGAAGGGGGGATCTTTCCCCCGAGACGATGCCTACCGGGGTATCGTCAAAGCAAGCGACAAGATAGTCAGACAATACTTACCAGAGATGCCATAACCAATCACGCGCTCTAGTTCGGCTCTTCAGCTTGAAGACAAAGACATTCGTACCTTCCTTCGAAAGTTGAAGGAATGCGCGCGCTCTTGAATATCGATCCGGAACGGACGTCGGGGGACACAATATGCAAAAGGTAAGGTCGACGAAAGAGTACAGGGAAACTGAGGTTCGTTCCGAAGCCAAGGGGATGAGGAAGGCAAGATGCTTGT
>JBBPMA010001593.1:0-10018 GCA_038090075.1 Xanthoconium purpureum | reverse complement strand
GCGGCGCGGAACGCAGTATGAACAATAAGTATCTATCGCCGGGGAAATTTATCGCAGGGAGTATAGTTTACGACGTTACCGCTTGATGCTCTTTCCTACCCCCCAATCAGAACTCTCAGGAGTCGATTAAAAAGGGAATTAAGGGTCCTATGAGAATGTTTTTTTGTCGAGGACTGCTCAGGACTGTCCAGGACCGTTTTTCGTTTCATTGATAGACTAATCCAGAAAATTGACCAACGTATGCATCTGTTGCATCATATATATGTACCCACCTAGCCGGCGCAGCCGCAGAAACATCTTGTCACGGTCTTGTTAGTATTATTCGATTCCTCCGAGGCGCTTCATTAACTAGAGCAAAGTCCAAGATACGTTCAATTCTCGCGAGTCACAAACAGGTATGAAACCGGTATATACTTGTACAATCTCGGATTTTCAAGTTTCAAGTACAGAAAAGGGAGTCGAGAGCTGAAAACTTGCAAGGGACATCCGGTATCAAATTCACGCGGTGACACTGATAGGGGAACAAACAATGTTGACCACACCATTCTGCATGGAGAAAGAAAAGTGAAAGAAGTCGGAATACCATCAGTACGAATTGTCATTTGACGATGAACATATATGGTATGACTTACAGTAGTGTCCTTGGTGCAGCACGCAGTCTGGGTGGTGCATTGTCCACCGCTGCCCACACCGATGACGGTGACGGGGTCGCAGGTAAGCCCGACGGGCACACCGACGCCAGCGACGGCGGTAAGGAGACCACCAATGATGCCGGTGAAATAGGTGGGGCTCTGCGAGTGGATTCGTGAATCGCCCACGAAGATAGAAGGGAAAAGAAATATCTCACGGAGAATTGCTGGTTGCAGCAGTACTCGCTTCCGCTGGAGCACTTGGACGAGGATCCGCCGTTGCGAGCCTCGACCTCGTTGGGCGCAGCAGCAGCGACGGCAGCAAGGGCAACGACGGGGAGAATGGTGAAGAAGCGGGAGAACATGTTTAGCAGTCGAGTGTTTTTGTGAGAGGTGAGGACTTTGGGAAGCTAAGAACCGAGTGGTTTGCTGACGACCAGTGGGGCTGGCCCCTCCCTTTTATACGGCAAGGAGTCCCCGATATGGCTTATTTTCCTTTCCAACACTGTGATTGATGACCGGGCAACATCAATTATGGCATGGTGGTAATAAACCAACAGACACCGGACAATACAGTTCGTGAAATTCGAAACTTACGACGATAATCTCTCACGATCGACATCACAGATCTCAATCACCGCCTAGCAGATGTGATTGGGGAGGGTTAAGACCTCATTCCCACCGCACTGGACGCAGGATTCTTGCCTCTCATGCAAAAAAATGGCGAGTTTTCTCTAACAATAACGTGAGCGAAAACTCCATCAGCTCCTCGCGCGTACGTACGAGCGGGCGTCTGCGCGAGCAATGGACTGCCATTAATGGCTAGGCGTCCGTTGCATCGGGATGATGCCGTAGAGCCGAAGACGTGGAGCAGGAAATGTTGTTCCCGTTACATTTCCTTGATTGGGGGACTATCGTCGAACGCTGCACCAAATGCAATGTGTATTGATGTCTTTGAAGACGCCCCACAGGATGTGTGTACTGAGACTCGGCCTGATCCCGCAAGAATTCATCTCTGTGTTCACATCAATGTATGCCGGCAGAGACAAACGGTTGCTTATGTTTTTCTGTAGAGGCGGCTTTAGATTGGAGAAAGGCCGCGAGAACATGGTGAGATTGCTGATAAAGTATTCTGGCTAGAAGCCACCCACAGCCAACGACTCTGAACCAGAACAATCCAGTTGTACTCACCACTACAAGTTGGCGCATCGAATGGGCTGATGGAGGATCATATCATCTCGATAGAGTCAACTGTCAAACATGTCCAATTCTAGTTGTAACGTTCAGCGCCCCCTAAGTATCACCGACCGATACTGGTTACCATGTTTCCTCCAACGTAAATTCATGGCATCAAGTTTATCCCAAAGAATGGTTTCAGAGGAATTCTCGTACATTTTCAGAAATGCCCGAAATAATATGGGCGACCGTGCTTCGGAGTCGACGTTCGAATCGAACCTTGGGAAAATCCGGAAACAAATGACCTTGAGCGACCCACCAATCCAGACTACCCTTGAATCAAAAAGAGACTGCCTCCGGTTCTGGGAAACAATTTGACCATTTCATCCCCGAGCGCCCAAAAATATTTAGTTATATGACCAACGTGCACAGATCTATTTCTGATGTTCGCCTCGCTGTTGTGCTATTACATCATGATCAGTCTACCTGGGACCAAGCGATGTGGGAAGACGGATGAAGGATAAATATTCCAAGGAGCAACTGTATCGATGGTTATTCAAAAGGTTGTTCAGTGGCCAACATCTGGAAAATCTCCTGGATATGCATCGTACTGTACGTCTTCACCATTGTGGCAGCACGGTTCAGGAACGGTGGCGGTGGTAAAGCTTGGATGGACAAGAGATACCTGGTCATTTCGGATCATCCCGGAAAAATTCCTACCAAGGACAGTGGACATGAACGGTAACGGAATATGATGCCAAGGGGTTACACCAGCGCGCCATCAATTTAAAAATCTGGGCGACGGCGACGGAATAGCAATGGATGCGAAGGACGGAGCCTTTCACGACCTCAGGGGGTGCTTGGCGTAGAAGCCGCTCCACTCCGACAGTCGGTATATCGTCTCGATCAAGAGGAGTAAATTTGAAGCTCTTCAAGGTCTGTGGATACGGTAACAAAGTTGCGCCACGATGTTGTTTAGGCATGGCTCCCACGCCGGACCATAAGTTTCTTACGTAGTTGGGCACTAGGGCCGAACATGTGTCCCAGGCGTACGATAAGGTATCGACCTCATGTCGAACCATCAGAATTTCTACATTGCGCTTGATCAAAGAGAACACCACCTGTGAGCAGATATGGACATCGTGGCAGGGACGTGACCCGAGTTACGAAACACCCCTGTATGGTATGGCGCATCAGCAACGTGTTTCATTTTATGGTGAAACATTTTCACCTACTCCACCCGCCGCCGTGCAAATAGGACAAAGTTCACATCCCATGATGAGTTGCCAATTTCTCAAGCGACGGCAAGCCTGCTGTCACTTGGCCATCGATTGCCAACATGTGGAAACAACGCGGCCGTTGGAGCGGGAAACGTCAGCCAAGATCGCCATATCGACCTTGTGATCCAACAACGATCGTCAGAGCAAGGTACGATCGATGGATGTTGACTGGAACAATGAGGCCATGGGGAAGACGGTGGTACGGATATGACATCGCATAGTGGAGCGACGTAACAGACAATCACAGGATAGGCGGCGATCTAAATGACGGAGAGCGCGGCGTAGACCATGGTTATGGCGCAATTTATCGGAAAAAAACGGTATGAATTGCATCGTACAACCCTGGTGGTCCTTTAGTTTAAACAATCTCGAGACTCTTGGGACGTATTGCTATGGATGGTGGGGTCAGGTGGGATCATGCGATTAGTTGCTGAAAGTATGGGGATATGTAGAATCGGAGAGCGAGCGGGCTTGGCTGACAAATCGTTGCGGACATAGCGCGAGGACCATCGTGGTCGGTCATCAGTGTCACTTCTCCGCGTGGTCGTATGTCCTATAGCAATAGAAAAGTAGTACTATCACCGCCCGCTAGCATTGCACTTCCTCTTTCGCAGGCGGGCGGAGAGAACGATTCGAGCAAGGATTCAAGTGAGAACAGCCAAGTCTTGTGCCGTCGAAAACGAAGGCTTCGCATCGTACGACTGCCGGCAGCCTCTGAGTTAAGTTCTGTCAAAAATACAAGAAGAAAAAAGGAAGGCCCTTTCACATTAATGCAGGTTTCCATGAATAACCTACGTCCTCGGAAGTCACAGGAATATGCTGTCAGAGTCAGAGTCAGAGTCAGACGATAAGTAATACTAGACTCGGAGACAGAGCGAACCGAGGTCATCACGGCTGCAAGGCACATTGCGAATTAATGATATAGATCATTACATATGCCCTATAATGGCAACAACGGAGGAAAATGAAAAGCCATTGTTCCGCCCGTGTATGGTCAATGGTTCCTGACCGTCAACGTCGCCGCGAGAGCGCCTATACCGGCAAAAAATTTGATGTTCCCCCCACACTATGGCGCGCTGGCGGCTGCAAGCTCACTCCCGGTAAACGAAACAATCTCCCCGCTCGAAGGATGTGTTTGGGCAATGCCGACGGTGGACCAGCACCGTTGGATGAATGCCCATCGATGCTCCGTCACCAACTCACCGCTTGGCCGCGTTATCCCCCTCGAGACCGGATTTATGACTTGTACGTCGCGCGCATGGTTGTGGTAAGGCGCCTTCCCACTCAGGACCTGTTATACCTTAGGCTATGTGGTCTGGATTGTGCGAGGCATCGCACACCTGTAACATGACGCTACCGAATGAGTACACGTCGCTGAGTGTCGTTGGTAGCACGTGCGAGGTTTCTCGGGAAATCTGAGGTCGAGTAACTCGGGTGCCATCCATCGTATGGTGCCCCGTGCGTGGGAGGTGTCAAACGTCGACCCCCAGAGTTCTGTCAACAATGTTGACAACCCAAAATCAGCGATACAGGCACGCCCACCTTGCAAATGAGAATATCTGACTATGTGAATGGTTAACAGAGCATCTGATCACAAGTAATCACCTACGCCGGATAGGTCACCGTGCACAATGGAATGTGAATGTATGTGCAATTTCGGGCTGGCACGTCGGGGAGAGAGGCAAGCAGGAGGGAAGTCCGTCTGCAAGTAGACCAACCTTGGTAAACAAGGTAACATAAAATCAAAACACTAATGAAGAAAGTGGCGATGGCCGTCACAGGTTCAGGCTCAATAACCGGGTCAAGGACATCGATGGTAATCATGGGGACAACGTCAATCCGAGGCTCTCCGGTGATTGACATGTTGGAGCACAGCAGTAATGATCTACACCATGGGATTCCTTTCCTTTACCCTAGGCCCTGGGGGTATATAAACCCCCAGTGTACTTGTCATACTTTAGTCGTCCTCCCCCCATGTCTTAGCTCACCCCTCTCATTCATATATCTCAGGTTCCATCATGACAGAATTCAGTAAAACCTCGTGTGTCCATGGCAAGGGACCAATCAAGTGATCGGCATATCCGAAGAAGTTGTACTAGTCCGCCCAGTGTAATCCCATCTAGCATGTTCCATTCCTTGTTTATGATGAATTTTTCCAAGTGAGGCCATGCCAATGCCAACGTTAGTAGGTCGTTGTCTGTCAGGCCTACGTCCCATCCTTGTCAGCTTTGAGCGTGGGAAAACTTGCCATGGTTGTGGTTCGAGTTCAAGGAGCCCCGACAACACGATCCCTCACGAGCTATAGATGTACTTGGACACGGTTGCAATGTGCATGTATACATGCACATTGCAACGCGCAAGTACTCATGTTTCCGTTGATGGTTCGTTGTGTATTCGCATTACCAACGTTCTCTCACTCCTTGAAATTTATCCGCGTTGGTTGCCCGGACCTCAAGATCTTTTCCGCGACGCGTGACTGGCCTGTCAACTTGTCCGACGTCGCACAAGCACCATTCTTTTCAATGCACCCACTCAAAGGTGATGGCATGCGTCGCTGTTTACATTTTGTCAACTCACCTTTCTCCAAACCCATGACACGGTTCTTGCTGCGCGCAGAAGCAGCTGAGGGTAACGTTTAAATCATAGCCTCCGTTGAGGTTGCAAGATGTCAACTTTCATGACGAGACGCATCATAAATAACCACCATCACAACCCTCATCATCGTTACACAGGTGTCAACATACACGCGATATACATAAAAATTTGAACAAATACGGGGGAACGAACGAAAGAAGTTAGAGCAGTGAACTGGCAATCACGACCATACCCCGGATGCTAGCACTTCCACAAGTTGACCGAGGCGGGTGTTGGACATGTTCACTCTCATCCAAAGTAAGTCGGTCCACCTCCGGCGCCGGTGCCATTCGTGGGAGCCGGCCACGGAGTGGGGTTGTTAGGATTCAAGGGACCGGGGTATGTGCCCGAAAGGTTCAGCAGCGGCAGGTTTTGGGTCGTTAGACCGTTGTTCAGGTAACCGGTAGTACTCGCAACGAACTCAAAGACGTCTGACCAACCCAGGTACGTTAGCCTCAAAGCAAGCGTGTCAGAAGATCGAGCGCACTGTTGACTGTCGTGTTGATATCCTGGCGGCCGAGGTTGTCGAGACTCCAGTTGTTCTGGACGGTAGAAAGGCTGATCAAATCATATTAGCTGATGTACCTGGTCATTCTGCGTGGCCACACTTACGCCGAATAATGGGTATAGAACGTATCGTCGGTCGTGCCCCGAAGGCTGGCCGGAATGACACCCCCAAGCAAAAGGGCGAATACGTTGTTGTTCTCCGATGAGGTTCCGTTCCTAAGGGAAACGGTATGAGAAAACGTCTCTTTGTCTGAGAAATTGCCGTACTCGTCAAACGTCAATAAGATCAGGGTCCTTGCATCACTGAAGTTAGAGTACTGAAGGAGCGGTACCAGCCAGTAGTTTAGCCATGAGCCAGCATAAGTGACACTTGTATCATGTCCGTCGCTATGATGAAGTTATGTAAAGGTACTGGTAATGCGGGTAAAAGATGGACGCACTCCAGAAGGTTAGGCGTGACAAAGATCCACTGAGAGAGCGAGTTGTTGGTGACCTGTATTACACATACACGGTCAGTAGGATCGTCATCAAGGCAACAAGATGATACTTACGTCAACAGCGAAGTCATTGAAGTTCCTGATGCGGGCACCACGGGTGGCGTTCATGCCAACCGAGTCATAGATTACCAACGGGTTGTGCTTGCGCACGTAGTAAGTATACCTGTCAGGGTTAGTGTACGAGAACCCTTGGTATCCATCCGTGGGCATATTCTCCATATAAGAAGACCAGCTAATGCCCTTCAAATCCAAGAGGTCGGCGATGGTCGAGACGTTGCTGGGAATATAAGTGAGAACGTCGCTTGCTAGCCCGAAGAAGTCGCCTCCGACGCTTGCGATGTAGTTGGGTTCACTGGGGTGTGTCACGCCATAGTAGCTCGTGAGGAGGATTCCCTGGGCAGTCAAGTTCTGGATGACGGGATCTGCGATGGCTGTCGAGTAGTCGGCGTTCTCGAGCCAGATTTGAATGAAGCGGTCGAAAACCTTGCCGGGCACAGTTGCAGAGTTGGTGATGGTGCCATTTGAGGCGCCGACGTAGAACGAGGACTCGTCGGTCGGGCTGTGAGACAGGATAAAGATCGATGCTATGATAGTGGAGATGAGCAACTGAGCTTACGCTGCAGCAGGGGCAGTGAAAGTCGTCGGGACCTTCGCTGCAAGACATGCTACCGCTGCTCCCAGAAGGGTCGAGTATTTGAGAAGCATGCTGATGTTTAGCGGGGGTGTATGAGCTTGATACTGGCGCAACGAGATTGTTCATGATTTATGTACCCTCCTGACATGCCAAGCATGTCTGAACATGTGGTTTCTCAACATCACACCGACAATTATTGCCACCATTGGCTAACCTTGGAACACTTCGCAAGAAGAGCAATATTTGCCAGCGCACGTTCGCTATGATGGTAGCTTTGGGTCTGAGTTCGGTCGATGTTTACCCCTCAGCACATACTTACATTGTCAGTGATAGATCATCATGTGTGGTGCTGCGCCACTGAAACCCAAAGGAGAGGTACTTGCCAGTCCGAAAAAAGGCACAATCGATCGATCTGGATAATGAACCTGGGAAACTGCCAGTGTATTGAGTCCCATTAGTCTGACAGACCCACCCACTAGAGTGGTTCCGAATCCTATCACCTTGTCTAATAAAAAAGAGTTCTGGGTCCCCCCTTTCTTCCATTCGGCGTGTGAAGATAAAATGAAGGTGAATGAATCGCCTAACTCACGCTGTCACCGCACAAAGCATCCGATCCGGCATTAGAGTTCGATGAGCTTGGCCACGAAGTATCGGCATGCGAGTCCTACGGCGTCACAATTCATTGAACAACTCAATAAGGACCACTGATTACATCAGAAGACCACGACAGCTAAATCGAATCATGCATCGATGTAGCTACGCTGTATGGTCCCATAGATTCAGATGACTCACTGAATAGTAACACGAACTATATTTTACCGGCTAGGTTTCGACACGGCTGCAATTCCCCTGTGCATGAGCACACACGAGTCTGGTCACCAGACTGGATCACGTACGCACAATCCAATCGTGCAAGTGAGCTACTCCTGGCCATCGGCCAGCATATTAATTAGGCCACATCAGGATGATCAAGCGCTCCCTAACGCACCCTTTATGGTCATAAAATGCACCCGTCATTCGCCCTCCCCCTGTTAACATAAACCCAATCGCTGAAAGTACCGCTCACTGCTGCGGTACGCAAGGAAGACCGTTTGAGGAACGCTCCCGAGTCCGGCTCCCCGTCTTTTCAAGGAACCAACACTGGTAATTCGGGTCTTGTCGTCAACCCAGACACTAAATCAAGAACGACAATTGCGATCAGATCACGAGCAACGGATTTCAAAAACCAACTACTAATTATTTAGGTACCTCCCTGTTGACTTGCTGCTCTCAGTGTCAAAAGGTCGTTGCCATTCGACACCTTCATGGTAGTTTAAGCGGGTACCCATGACTATATCTAGTTCATATAACCATGAGGAATGGAGTGCGACTCTAGAGACTTGTTGCCTCGCAAGATACGTTTTCGTACACTCACCACCTGCGGAACTTTTCAAATGTGGCCATCAACTCCTACCCAAGAGGTTTGGAATAGACGCGGAGGAGAAGCCCTGCTATTTCGTGACCGTCTGACCTGACTGACATCAACCGCGATGAACTCGGTCATGTTCTTCCTCGCGAGAATGATCAAGGTCGAATACACGAGTGGTTTATCGTGACTGCGGTCTGCCTTGTCTGGACGGATGTGTTGGAAATGTTGAACCGTTCAATATCGTCTGTGAGTGAGTCCTCCGACTTTCCACATTGGTGATGCTAGTGTCGTTACTACTTGGTGGATTGGAATCAACTATCGGTTGCTGAGGGATACCATTGAATATTGCGTAAAGGCGTACCTTAGATGTGTTCGTGGATCACGTGACCTTTAGCAACGCCATCGCGAAGTTAGCCAAATAAACTTCATTCATTCATTCAGCCAAAATGTCATATGTATCAGCACCGCGCTGGTCCACAGACATGTTCTGTTTTGTCTCAGTCCGGGGAGCTCGGCAAGGTGTGTTCTATGATGTCTATGCGGCATCATCGTTCAAAAATGAAGCCATCCGCACGAAAGCCATGGTAGGTGACACTGACTGGCAGGCAGGGCAATATTAATGGCGCATGTGCAGGCTGAATATTGCAGTGTGGTTTCCAACCCCACACAAGGCACGTACTGCCTGTTCTCAGATTACATTGCCTGGATCGGGTGCACTTTTTATGGAGTCCCTGTGCCTTGATTCATGCCCTGATATGAAAATCTATTAATGACAATGTAAATGTCCGGCCCACGGCGTGGACGTTACCGTCACGATGGCTTGAAGCTATGCTCGCACAAACTTTGGCAACAATTGCGTTCTAGGCTGGGGAACTTCCAAGACCCGTGCTTGCTACTAGGAGGGTACATCTAACTGGTGACGTTCCTCCCCAGGGCGCATCTTTGTCACACCTTTTATAACGAGACATGTCATAGATAACAGCCCAAGTAAGTATATCTCATTATCACACTAGTGTCACCGTACAATGTTATGTGCATAAGGATTCGAGCTAATACAGGTAGGTGAACGAACAAAAGCAATTAGAGCAATAAACCAACGACGATGACCGTACCCTGAACACTAGCGCTTCCACGAATCGGCCAAGGCCGGTGCTAGACGCATTCACCCCTATCCAAAGTAAGTCGGTCCACCCCCGGCGCCGGTGCCGTTCGTGGGAGCCGGCCACGGAGTGAGGTGGTTAGGGTTCAAAGGA
>JBBPMA010001592.1:0-10022 GCA_038090075.1 Xanthoconium purpureum | reverse complement strand
TCTCTTCCCTTCTGTGCCTTCTTCCTTGCTTGTTTCTTCTAAGTCTTCGTGTTGACCGTGAGTGTTTGGTGCCTAGATCGCCCCGATGACGATGATTGGGATACTTGATACTTTTGAGGCTCGGACCATTTGCTAATGGACATGGGTGTTGACTCCGTTTTCTTGGATGATCCACCCAGCGGTTTCAGCGGTCTCAACAGCTGGGGTACAGTCTAGCCTTGCCTTGGACACTTGGGGTTCGAGAAGATCTGTGCACCAACGTCCAACGGGACAGGAATCGGGGCCTCTGGGCGACTACTGTCTCGAGAAATTCAACCATATCAGTGGTCCGTTGTTCGCGTTCTTCTCAACTGTTACCATGTATGAAGAGCTTTCCGGCTGGAGAAGGTAGGCGAGAACCCTTGCATCGATTTCCGTCTGATGGTCTGGGTCATCCTGAACAATAGAAGTAGGTAAGAGATATTGTCTGTCGCTGGTCCCTGAAAAGCCTGACACTCAGTTCAGCCTACGAACTCCAGGCGGATAGAACAAGAATGGAAACGGACCCACGACAAGGTGGCTTCTCCTCTGCTATAATCCCTAGGGAAATGCTTTCGTATATTTCGCAAATTGCGACCTTTGAGAAGCCTATTGCCCATCGATTTCGAGTAAACGGAGAGGTATCAAGAGTACACACTATACTACATGTATTTAACCATAGCAGAAGGGCTCAAAATAGCAAATCAAGATGATGCACTTGTTCCTTGGGTAAGATTAATGTGGGGCACGCTCGATGGTGCACGGGTAGTTAGGAGTAAATGAGCCACTTGTTCTCATTCTACCTATACGCACAGGAAGCGGGACAAGCCAACTCTGGGGATCCCTTCTCCACTCTCCACTGCCTGGGGGGTCCCAGACCGCAAGAGCTCTGAAAGAGCATCAACATGCTCCTCGCAGATCGCAGCAAACCAAAACTCATGGTCGGAATTGTGTTCGATCACGAGGTTGTGGGAAATCTCATGGGCGATTGCAAAAAACCTTGTGACATAGCCGTCAGTCAGGATAATGCACCAGAGGGAAGTAAGTGAAGCAAACCAAGAGGACTGAGCTTGCTTTCGATTGCCGTTCTTGACATCAGGATTGTCTGTTGGGCGATCTATCAGCTATATTTTTGCTTGTATATCTCCAATGAGTTACACTTACGCCACTCCTCAAAAAATCGTAGATTAAGGTAGACGTTTCCTCTCTCATTAAATGCGATTGGGCCTCCGGGGGCATCATAAAAGATGCATACTGATGTAATAGGAATGTCGAAGATAGTTGCGATAGGCGTAATGATGCTTGCGAAACGGCCAAGGGGATCATGCTTGTCTTTCATAAACATGTCGAACTCGGGTACACCTGAAATCAATCTCAGTGCCTAAAACAATTCCCGGTTGGATAGGACTCACCCTCAGCTACATGGACTTTAATATTCTTGATTGTCCCTTGGTGCCATATTGATATGAGAATAGAAAAGTAATTCTGAACTCACCACGGAGCCGCAGGCTTCTCACTGGTCCATCGTTATTGCAGTAGTGGGTATTCAGAGATTTTGCGCTCCTGCGGAGATCACTTGTCCCCGACTTGCAAGCTTTAGTTGCTGATTTCACTGTGGCTCCTGCAAAATAGTACGTCATAGAGTTTCACTGAGACACATATGACACACTGATGAGGCTCCGAGACATAACCTCACTTGGAATCCTGGAAGGGGATATAAGTAGTGTCAAGCGAGACTTGCTAACAGGATGAACATACCGCTCAGCACTTTTCACCACGAATGAGGTCTCTCGGCTTGAAGAGTCATGATTATGAGAAAGGGCCGGTTGAAGCGAGGTACCTCCTTTGGACGCAGAGGAACTCAGCGCCTTCAAATCCCTGTTATCCCGCTCGTCTAAAAATACCTTAGGCAACCGTTGCGTAGGGTCCTGCTCAACTGCATAAATAGTGTCATACTGCTATCAGCACCCTATCACCCATATAGAGTAGTAAGAAGACATAACTGACCGTGGAAACCTGCGCGCTTCAGAAGCTCCCGATCGGAGAGCATCGCTGCTAGGACAAGGGTATCGTGGCTTTTGACCGCCCCGAATACGAGCCGACAAAGAGATACCGCCAGACTTGTGGTCGTGTCGAACACCAGCAAAGATATCAGGACGGGTTGCCACTCACTCATAAATGTCACGTCGTGCATGGCGTGAAATCCATACTTCAATGCCTCCCTTCCGATCATAATTCGCGGCTGCCCAAACTTCCTGCGTTTTTGTATCATTCTTCCCGATGGTGATGGTTTTGAAGATACGCAACGTGTCGCAGACCCTGACTCTGAATCTATTGCAAAATGAATTGAACGGGATGTTGGGCCGAGTGTTAGTACACTTCTGAAGGAAAATGGGAAGCCTCTCAAGAACCAAGTCTTTAACCACACAGGAAATTTCTTGGTCCTCGACTTCACCCAAGTACTCGTATCGCTCTTTGATCACGTTGCTCAGTTTTCTGCATCCGAGTGAAGCATAAAATGCTGCAGCGCTTCCTCAGAACGACAAAATGCAGAAGACAATAAACACGCACACTCAAGATCCTCTTGTGGGGTGGCCCAGATAGATTCACTGAACAGTTCCGCATCCTTGGTATTATCGATTATAACGATCTCCTCAGGTTTTCGAAGTTCAAAGATCTCTATCCCTCGGCCCTGGTTGTCGTATTCGCGGCGCATACCGAGCAGAGTGCTTTTAAGGACCATTTTTGCCAATGTATCATTCAGATCCGGAGTATGCTTGGCTGCAGTGGCGAGATCACGCAACTTTGCCAAGAAGCTGGATTTTCTAGGGTGAGTAGCGCTCAGAGAGAAACTGGAGCTGGACGTACCTTTGAGGTCCGCCGGCAAACCTGTAGAAGCTTTCTGGATCATCTGCCAGGCGTTCAGCGATATCCTTCACGGAAGGCTGATCCTTTGAGCCACAAGCACTTAGAAATCGACCCGCCTTCACGCTAAAACCCACAAAGACGAATAAGTTCCTGGTAAATTCGTCCTTTGGTTTACCCAGGTAACATTGTGTGGGCGTCACCCATTGCAGGTCGTTGGAAGCTCTCGTAGGGACTATTTGCATTCCAGACATCATGCTGAGGTGGTCCTCCCTCAGGCCTGAAGCGATGTTTGAACGGCTCTTTACGTGACGACAGATGAATACCTACTTGGGACACACTCTGCCAGTAATTCGAACCATGAAGGGGCCATCTCTTCATCCCGAGGTGTTGTTTGCAACCGGTCAAGAAGCATACTCGAGGATGGGTGTTGCTGGATGCCAAGTCGACCGAAAGGGACTTCCGTCTCCGCGGTCAGCACAACCACAACGGAAAAGCCAAGGGCTTTCCACTGGGTACTCCAGCACACCTAGATAGAACGTTAGCAGAATTTTGGAACGGGTAACTTCACCATACATCATCTAGCTTTTTCAAGTGATTGCCCTCCAGGCTGTTTTCCGCAGGGATGAATGCAGCATCCCGGAAGTTGTCAGAGTTATACTCTGAATAGTGCGAGTCAATGTTCTTGCAAAGATACAAGAAAGCAGCTTCCCTGACTGACGCATTCGATGAAGAACAAAGCCCTATGACGTTTTCGAGAGGTGGAAAGCGACGCAAACCGAGGTCATATATGAATTGGGCTAAGTAATACGTTAAAAGTTGTCTCAATGTAGAACGTCGACATACCTACCTTCGGCCGACTCGTCCAACCATTTTCTACCCCAGTTGATTATAGGAAGCTGAAGCTGATGGAAGGTGTCTTTTGGTGGATATAATTCTTCAATACGATAACGAGTTTGATTGCTGGCAGTTTCCGAAAGTGCTCCAAGTTTCCCGGAAAATATCCTCAACGTTCGGAGCGCATTGACTTCATTTGGCGGATTCTGTACCTTAATCAGGTAGCAGATAAGAGCAGATACGGTGCCATCCAATATGTCCTCCACTCTATGCACGATGTGTGAACATTCGGACAAAGAAAACATCACATCGGCTTACTTGTTGAAGAGGATCTCGGGGGGCACATATGTTCGAACCCCAATATCTTTGAGTACAGTTCGCATCTCCTTGTTATTTTGCAACTCGGAGCTGAATCGGACAATTGCGATGTCGAGCTTGTGGAATGGGTTGTCATTCGCAGCGAGAAGATATGAGAGATCTGGCCGACGCAAACCACAGGTGGTAGGGATGCATGCCTTATTCTCAAGGATTTCCCTTGATTTGTCGCGCACATCATTCGAGAGTGATAGCCAAAGATGGGAAAGGGTTTCCAAGACTTGTTCAGCCCAACCTCTTGACTGCGTGAAGCCATATCTCAAATCTGTGATGGGCAAATCTGAAAGGTATTGTAGCCAGTGACCGACGGTGAACTCCTTCCAACGGATGCTTGCAAGTTCTGCACGAGAGAAACACTTGCAGACCTTCAAGGGGAGTAGCAGTGACTCGGGCAGTGGACCCTCGGATGGGATATAGGCCCCAAGACGCGTCGGATCGATGAAGAACTCTACTGAGGAGATCTGGAATCTCGTTCCATCTGCACCACTGAGAATGGCGAAATCAAGCAAGTCCATCGTACTCCAGGAGGGATTTTTTATCCGCCATCGAAGAAAGGAAACCAATCCCTCTTCATCAAGGGTGTGTTCATTCAGAGATCGTCGAACGTCCGAAGGCTCGACCAAACGTATCTTGTGTCCGTCTGGCAGCAACGAGATGGCCGTCCTACCGTTTTCTGTGACATATTCTGAAAGCATTGGTAAGGACTTGAGGAACTTGAAGGCTGGACTGAATATACGGATATCAGGACCCCCACGGACGCCAACGGATGACAAAAGCGTCAGGGGGAGCGACGTGCAACCATAGAACGCATTTTTCAACTGTCGCGAAACCTCCGGAGAGGGGTAGGAAGGGTGAAACGTAAAAAACTGGAAAACGCGAAGAAAGTGCTGGTTCAGCATGTCCTGCAGCTCTGGAGATGGTTTGATATCGGCAGTTCCTTGTCCCCAGGATTGACGGATGTTGGAAAGTTCCCACTCATAAACGGCACGAGACAATACGCCTCCAATGTATAGCAGCTCACTGTTCCACTGGCAAACTAGACAGGGGATCAGTATCATTATCTCAACAGAGCTAGGACACTCACTAGCATTGTTTATGGCACTGGGGTAGGTGCAAGTAGCGTATGAGTAACCGATACGGAAACCGCAAGAAACCTTGCTAACCTTAAATCTATTAGTTCGCGCTCCACGGTTGGGATGAAGCGGGATGCCATATGTCCCCCCATACCTGTCGTTTGTGTGGTTGCGTGACCCTAGTAGTCAGTGAGTAGACAACAGGGGACAGCTAAGTGAAGACGAACAATGAAGATGCGTGTGTCGTTTATGCTTGTCTTTAATTTAGACAGATAATTTTTGGATATGGCTAACACAAATACGCACCCGTTTAAGCCAGCGCGAAGGCCATGAAAGATAGATTCATTAGGTTGGTGACCTTCTGGAGCTCCACAATATTTGTCCCCATGCTTATTGGCACAACGATCAGTTGGTGTCCGGGTTTATGTGAGCGAGGGGACACGTACATAGACCAGGCGGTACTCGAGGTCTGAAGGTGGAGCTTTTTTCAGACATCTAACCAGTTCACTGGAAGTTTCCTGGCCCAGAGTAACGTTCACTTTTGCGGTGAACATAGAAAAATCCACCGTCTCAGCGGTAGTATTCTTATAGCTTGTATGGGTGATCTTGGCTTTGATGGTAATACCTATTGATATGATAACCAGCAGTATACGCGACGCCAAGATGAATACTCACTATGGCATTGGACCTCTTTCATATTCATGACAATTCCCTTGGCGCTGGGCTTTCTGAGTCCTCCGGGTAGGTCAATAGTTTGTAATTTGAGCAGTGATTTCCCGATGCTTCCGATACGATGGTTGTCAAAAAAAACCTGTACATTTGTTAGATGGTCCATGAAAGTGATCGACGACGCCAAAAATCGCATCAAGTCCAACATTGGGGGTATCGGACAAGCCTTCCGGAGTGGCAACTCGATTGTAGTGGCCCACTCAGTTTCCTCTGCAGGGACAGTGCTTAAACTGTAATACAGCTGACGTCCATTTAGCCGAGATTGTGGTTCATTGAGATCAGCAGTTTCAATACCTGGTTGCTGTCATCCCATTCAAAGTTCATTTTGTACCCTGCAGTCACATTACGCCTGAGAAGGGTTGTCAGGGGCAAAAGGAACATGCCTTCGGATGATACGCATGGGTTTTCGGTCACAGAAAATACGCTGTAAAAACCTATCGACGTGTTGACTATATGTGAAGACAATATGACAGTGTAGACCCACCAACACCGAATGCTCCAATCGTCCTGGAATCAGGGTTTCCTGCAGCTGGCATAATTGAGATATAAGATATAAGCGGAACAGCAAACCGTTAACAGACACACCGATCCTCGTTAGTCTGTCCCAATCAGCCTCTGTAAATGCCCTCCCTTTGTTCCTGATTGTCCAATGGGTGACCTTGCGCAGAGAACTGTCAGCACGGAAATACAGGGTCGTCTGATGACCCGAATACTCGCACATGGGTAGACTCTGGGTCAGGCAACGCCAACCCATCAGCACTCTTCCCTGCGCATTCCTGGCATGCGGCACTTCTGAAGCGAATTTCGACGATGGAAGCTCCAGCATCGTCAGAATTTTGAAGGAGTTCACGGAATACTGTGATAATACTATGGATGAGAGGCGGTGGGATATTTCAGGCACGAACGGGATTACTCTTACCAGTAAACTTTTCTGAATAGCGTGAAAGCATTTTGTCGATCAACGCGCGTTGGTCAACTATGACCTGCACGGATTTCATGTTTCGCACAAAGTATATCAGATATTAGCATGACAGGGAAGTCAACAGAGACAGACGTACCCGTTGGCGGGGATTTTGATCCATTTTTGTGAGAGGAAAGTACTATTGGCTCGTGGCAGTGGGTCACTTCTGGAGAGCGGTGGACCTGACTTCTTATGGTGAGGGTTTAAAGGGTGGCCCACAGTAGCAGCAGCCTCGTTTCAAGGGCTCGAGCGCCTAAACCTCGTGTTACATAACGGCTGCACCGACTTGCTCATCCGACTTTATTCTAGTTTCTGCCAGGAAATTTCTCAGGCTTAACTTCCAATCGCATAAACTCGGATAAAGCTTCAGTAAGTTCGCTAACACTTAGGCTCCGTTTTGTTTGGCATTGGAGGAAAATCAGCCTGAGGATCTCGATATTCGTTACCTAAAGATCTTTTTCGCAACGTGGCCCATCGACCTGCCTGTCATTGAGCAGGTATCACCCCTTTCAACCACGGGTCCACCACTCGAGCGCGATCGGCGTCGCAGTGCGCAGCTCAGAAAAAACCGATGTTGGACCTTGACCACCGTGATTTTTGGTTCACCGTTGTGGTGCCCGTTATACAGAGGCGGGATAAGATGGATGAAGTGGCTCACTGAGGTCTTGTCGCCGAATTGTTTCATGCTTTCCACGTCTCTCAGCTATGATATACCACGTCATTATTGCCGTCGTTTATGATAGGCACTTGACGACATGCGAATTCTAGGAGCTTCCGTTGATTCTAGATCTTGAAAGCTTGACGCTTGCCACTGGTTCAACTTGGCTGGGATGCGCGCAGAGACTTGACTTCCTTCTCCAACGAAACATCGTCTAGTATCACTGAGCATTAGCAGGCGCTCTCAGTGCCAGCCCGAGTCCAAACCTTGTGTCCATGCTCACCTTGTCCTCCATCATCCCATAACAGCACTGTCCGTTTATCATAGTATCTAGTAACCTCCAATTTCTAACACCAGCAGTGGGCCATGTCTAGCCTTTACCACAAGTCATGTGCAAAGAACTGCAACATCATCCGACCTCCGGCAGAGACATATGAGCACAATAATTAGACCCATTTGTCCGGAACAAAGAGATGAAGGATGAAGATGGCCCGGTAAGGTGCAGTGAGTTGGGCGAGTTGGATAGCTCATTCCAAGGAAATTGAAGTCAGGGTACAGAGTCGGCCTCGTCCAGATCTGGCATGAAGTTGAGGGTATACCGAGAATCAGAGTCCGAGATGCTATGGCCCGCGGAGGTGAATCGGAAGAGGATCGATTCTTCCTGTCCGGTAAGGAACGGAAGTCCTTGCTTCTTGACTGCACCCTATTTTAAACTGGTCTCGCGAATATTCATGTTTTGCTAGTGACATCGAACCTCGAGTGCGTGTACAAGTCCGAGTCCGATCAACAAAAAAGCCCTCTTACGAACGCCCACCATTGGGCGAGCATCATCAAGAAGGTCCCCCACCACGAAAAACCGTTGGTCGAACCCGCGGGCATCAATTTCCCCAAGACGGGTGGGTGCGGCTCCGCCTCCACCTCCGAGTCCGTGTCCGCGTCCGAGTCAAAGCTAGGGGGAGTGGGGACGAAGAAAGGCTCCCGCTTGACACCCCCAACAGCCACCTCGAGGGCCTGCTCGATATCCGCCACCAAATCTTCCCCTTCCTCCACCCCAACGCTCAACCGTATCAAGCTGTCGTCGATCCCGAGCGCCGCCCGCTCCGCCTCGGGTATGCTGGCGTGCGTCATCTGCCCGGGAACCTCTGCCAGACTCTCCACCCCACCCAGCGACTCTGCTAGCGCAAACAAGCGCGTCGCGGTCAGGAACGCGTTTGCCTCCGTGGCCCCGCCTCGGATACGGAACGTGACTACACCGCCGTAGGGGATCCCACCCTGTGCAGCTTCACCGCACCCGTCTTGGAGTCCGTCGACGAACCGCTTGGCATGCGGCGACAACTGCCGACGCGCTATCGCATTTCGAGGGTGTGATGCAAGACCGGGGTATATTACCTCCTCGACGTACGGCGAGCGCTCGAGCGCCTGAGCAACCTTCAACGCATTCACCCCATGCGCCTTCATCCGCAAATGAAGCGTCTTGGCACCCCGCTGGGCCAGCCAGCAATCAAACGCACTCGGCACAGCCCCGTGGGCAAACTGGAGGAAGCGTATCTTTTGTGCGAGCGCGGTGTGGTGCGCGGGGAGAATGGCAGCTCCCATGACTACGTCCGAGTGGCCGTTAAAGTATTTCGTGAGGCTGTATACGACGACGTCGGCGCCGAGGAGGAGAGGGGATTGGTAGAATGGTGACATGAACGTGTTGTCGATGACCACGAGCGGTCGGGAGGGGTGTGATCGTGCGAGGGAGACGATCCGGGGTATATCTATGATACGAAGGGTAGGGTTCGAGGGGGACTCTATCCACACGATCTATGTAGCGGTGTAAACACCCCGTTCAAGCAAAGGGCAACCGGATGACGTACCTTGGTGTTCCGTCGGAACGCCGCCAGAATGGTTTTGTCGTCCACAGTCTCGAAGTTGACGGATGACGTCTGGATAGACTGTGTCTCCGAAGCGACTCGGTTCAAATAACGAAAGGTACCACCGTAGACGTCGTTTCCGCATAGAACATGGGCATTCGATCCGGCAGACTGCACGACGGTGGCAATCGCAGCCAGACCCGAGGAGAATGTGATTGCAGTGGCGCCACCACTTTCCAATGAGGCAAGCATGGTCTCGAGAGCCTGCCTGTTAGGGTTCCCGGAACGAGAGTACTCGAAACCCTACAAGTTACGTCATAAGTGGGGTCTCGATATCACGCGATCAAGGACGTACCTTGTGGTTCCCGACCCCGTCTTGCTTGAAAGTCGTACTGAGGGATATCGGGGGGATGACTGCACCCGTCTCTGGATTAGGTTCAGAGCCAACATGAATGGCACGCGTGCCAAAACCATGGAGAAGGGCATGTTGTTTCTGTAGAGAGTGAATGTCGCCGTTGGGGGTGTTGGATGAGTCGCGGACGACCGTCATCTTTGTATGTGAGTTAGAAGGGTTGCGATGGCCGACTGAACGACAAAGGTGTTTAAATAGTGGCAAATATGCTGTACCGGTCTGTACGTTGGTCGTAATG
>JBBPMA010001591.1:0-10029 GCA_038090075.1 Xanthoconium purpureum | reverse complement strand
CTGTGCTCTAAACCGAGTCAACGAACCACACAACCGCAGTAAACGGGAGCAAGTACAGCGAAGCAAGAGGTTTCACGTCCATGTCAAGTAGCAGTAGCAGCACCACGCGACGAGATTCGATTAATAAGGGTTGGCGTACCCGAAGAGACTCGGAGCAACGTACAGCTTCCACGCCATTTGTAGCGTCAGATACGCCATCTTGGGTCCTACGCCGGGGAGCGAACAGAGCTCCTCCATCGTTGTGGGAACGTCGCCATCGAAGTCGTCGCGTAACTTTTGAGCGGTCTTTTTGATGTACCTAGTTTAGAGGACGTAACAGCAAGGGAAAGTGGGCCAAAGATAAGAGATATGTGAACAAAGGAACGCAAAACGCACTACGTCTTTTTCTTCCAAAACCCCACCTTGGAAATCGCCTCCGAGATGACGACCTCCTTTGCATCCGACACAGCTTGCAGAGACACCGCTCCGCCGAGCGCAGCGTGCAGCTTCACCATCGCCGCGTCCATCACCTCGTCCTTGGTCTGCGAGGAGAGCATCGACGCCACGAGCGTCGCGAAGCGTTGGTTCTGCAAGGACAGAATGAGAATGAGATCAGCATCAAACGCGTTGTCCTCGAGAATCTGGCCACCCCCACCTTGGGATCTTGCTCCCGAAACTGAACCAACTGGCACCTCATCGTATCCACCAGTGCCACGACGCGCTACCGCATCCCCTTGATCGCGTTGTAGGCGTCCGACCATTTTGCCGGCGTGGGGTGTGGGACCGCTTTGGGTTTGGACTTGCTCGTGGGCTTGGACTTGGGTTGCTTGGGTGACCCATTCGAGTCCAAGGCGTCGGTTTCTGTTTCCGTTTTGACGCGCTTCCTGCATGGAGTGGGATTCGTCTGCTTTGCGATGCTCGGCGCGTCCGTGTCGACACCCCAGCATCCACGGGCTCCTCCTCGATCCGCCTGGACCGTCGCGTGACTGTATCAGACGGCCCAACCTCCGTCGCGTTGGACAGCGTCACCGTGTCAACCTCATCGACGTCGTCCTCCTCGCCACACACATGGCTATGGCAACGTCGGCCACATCCTCGGTGCAGAGATCAATTTGAATGATCCGAGTACAAAGTCCGAACACTCGCTCGATGTCCAAAGAAGGCGCTACCGTAAATCCCTCAACTATGTACTAGATCCAACGAACGGAAACCAGGGATGAACGTCCGAATCCCAGGTCAACACCGACGCATCCCACGCGTCCACCTCTGCCATCGACGCGGGGAGCTTTTCCAGAGTTCTGCACACGTCGCGCAAGCTCTGTATGGACTGACACTTGCACGTCAACGATCATTTGTCATGAATGGAAACCCGGGCACACCTGCTTACGCTCCTCGACCCAAGGACCCGTCCATCCCCCCGAGAAACCAACCAACTCTTCCAAAAGCACACCAGCAAGCCGAGACTGGCCCACAGGTGAGAAATCTCGATCCTTGCCACCGAAACCCGTTAGAGGGCGCACTGGGCAAGCACCACGGACACGGACATACCTGCTGTATCGCCGAACACGCAGCTGTAAACTTGAGAAAATTCGGATGCCCGACAGGCGCGAGGTCGATGTCGTCGTATTCGTCCAAAAACGCCCATTTATACCGGCGGATACAGTTGAGTCGCATACGTTGCCACGATGTTCCGAGTTTTTTCAGTGAGACCTAGCACGCGTCAAGTCAAGCACGGAACGGCGAGTGAATCACAAGGTACAAACCGAAAAGATGGCCAATGATATCGCTTGCAAGGCCGTCAGAAAAGTAGACTGAAATTGGTATTCATCAAACGCAGGTGATCCTGGTCGGCGATCAACACCCGAGAGGATATTCAGCCATCAGCATTACGTACCTTGCAATCCCGGTATGAGCTCATCCATACACGAAAGTTGTAACTCTAGGACTTGAGTAGCATACCAATACGCAAACACGCGTTCCTCGGCAGAGTAAAGTGACAGCTGCACCCCGGAAAAGATGACCTCCCGGATGACCGACAGCCTTTGCACCGAAACGGCGGTGCAGACTCTTTGTAGGGGGTCTGGTTCCCGCTAGAAAGCCATCAGGTACACCAACGCAAGTACGAACGATGGTCCGTACCCAAGGCTCGAGGTGCTTTTGAATATCTATACACAACACGTAAAGTGTGTGCCAGTCGAACAGCGACTTCATGCAATATCTCCGCCGCCGCGCAGGGTTGTACCACAGCGCCTTGATATACCCAAGCTCAAGCTAGCCACAGCCACGAGTTTGAGAACGAAGACAGCATACGTCAACATCTTCACATACCTCTACGATCGAGCGCTCGAGATGCGCCATCGGCGACGTCTGCGGACCCTTCCACCGCCGATCAACCATATCCATAAATGAATCATAAGCTATCCCGCAATTCTCCTCGAAAAAACAATCCACGATGTGTTTTTGAGTGTATTGGTTCAGCACCAGTCCGTCCTCAAAGAGGGTCGACTGGAAATGCGTCGCTCAGGAAGAAAAAAATGGGATACGTTCAGAAGGCGTCAGTACCTGACATGCGGACCGGATATACGGTAGACGTCGATCTGGTTTCAGGGACCACGATTCGGTATGACCCATGATCTACGAGCGAAGTGAGCCAAGTGGTACTCAAACAATGCGATGGCGACGACCTTCCAGCTTGTAAGGTTCGATACGCCTGCCAAGGTACTGAGCTGATCTAGGGAGTCTAAAAGCCCTATCAGTTTGTTCCACACAATGTCCTGGTCGGATAGCCGGATGACATGGAGTGGTATGAACGATACCAGAACTCGCGCGAAGTGAGGGTCGAAGGCGCGAGGGGCGGGAGAACGAGGTCCGGGGTCTGGAGGCGGCATTCGCCTTATCTTTTGCACCAGCTCGCGCGCAGTATTGACGAGCGCGCGGAGGCGCTGGTAATCTTTTGACAGTTGGGCCGATAAGAATTCAATGATTGTCTGATGTGAGGTTAGTGTAACGATAGAGCGATGCGTGTCGAGGTTCAAACCTTGCGGAGCACGAGACGTTCACGGAGTGCCTCCTTCCAAATCGACGACGCTACACATATTAGTCGAGTTCAACATTACATTGCTGGAAATCACCTTTGAAAGAGCGATCCAGCCAGGAACAAGCATGTTCCAACTTGGCTTGAATATAGCTCACGGGAAACGCTTCCGTCAGGGGTACATCACACTTTTCGCTCTGCCAGTCCTCTGTCTGTGAAACCGGCACAAGGTGAGAATGCAACACATAAAAGCACACCATGACACGAACATCATACACATTCCCCTTGTTGAGCTCCCTCCACGAGAAATCGCACGATTTGAGCAAGCCATAGACGTAAGCCCTGAGCACGATAGTGACCAGCTCCAGCGGCCGCCCATGGTCCACCTCCCCCACTAGATCTGCAGGGATCATCTCCGGGCCAGTCTCTCTCAGTGTATGCACGTATAAGAACGAGTATATCGTTTGTGGAAGCGTGTAGCCCGTATGCCATTCCATCTAGAGCGTGACAGGGCCATGAATAACCACACACGACACATACGTGTATCTGAATCATTCACCTCACAAGCAAGAGCGCGATCTATAATCCAGCACACTTCCTCCGGGAGCAAGCGCTCGAGGGGGTCAAAAACGGGCCGCGTTTGATCCATGAGCGCTAACCCGCTATCGAACCGCGGTTCGCCGATCTTTTTGGGTGCGATACCTGAGCAGAGACGCGCGCGCGAGAGAGATGTGCGACTTACTTCGAATGCAGCCATGGCGTCTTGGAGGGCGAAATCTTTTGCTAGCACGAGTCCCCCAGAAGGCATATCTTGAATCCCCGAGGTGAATGAGAGACGATAAAGCGGTGTGTGTGCTTTACCTGCAGCGGCGTCTGCAAACGTCTGCGTGACGTCGTAGAAGCTGTCTCCGCCTGGCAGACCCATGTCGTGGTCGACGTAGTAGTCCATGGCCCGTCGTCGTCGTTGTCCACGTCGAGGACGATGGCGTGGAACAAGTCGAACGTGGGCGTCAAGTCAAGAGGGCTCATGAAACTGACGGAGTTTCAAACAGGGTCTTTATGATCCCTTTTGGACGCCGCGCTCATCGAGCGCTGCAGCTGAGACAACCCACAAGACAATGCCAGCGACGCGCGTCGTCCTCGAGACGGGTCGTTTTTTCTGGCATCCAGCCGACTGGCATCCCACATGTAGGCGAGGGCCGAGTCTTTGTCGGATCTGAGACTAACGAATGCATAGCTAGGAAACTACCTGGGTGCCTTGTCCAACTGGGTCAGGCTGCAGAAATCTGCGGAACAGGACGACGTTCTTCTTTTTTCAATCGTGGGTTGGCATGCGTTGACCTTGCCCCAAGACCCTACTCTCCTCCGGTCTGCAAGGGATGACATGCTCGCGGTGCTTCTGGCCATCGGAATCGACCCAACACGTTCGATACTATTTCACCAAGATCATGTAAGGACGTCCAGGCTCTGCGTTAGCTGGTTACTCAGGCTTCCCAGAATCGACATCACGCAGAGTTGGGTTGGATTCTGAACTGCCTCACGCCCATTGGAAAACTACGCCGGATGACGACGTGGAAGGTTGGCGACGAACCGAGATGATGCTTCTACGTGTCTCACGTTTTCAAGTCGCGACTAGCAGCATCAAGGAATGCAAGCTCGGAAAACGACGTAGACGAGTCGCTGCTCAATGCTGGCTTGTTCACTTACCCAGTCCTTCAAGCCGCAGACGTGTTGGTTTACAGGTGCGCAGTCAACGCTGAGTGCCGACCAGCGCTGAATGTCGCCTTCAGGGCGACCCATGTACCCGTAGGAGAGGACCAACGTCAACATATAGAGCTTACCCGAGATCTAGCAGACATATTTAACCGCACATTTAGCAGGAACGACCAGTCACCACTCTTTCCACTACCAGAATACGTTGACAGTCAGTCTCCCTCTGAAGGTTATGGCACAGCGCTCACTAATTCCCAGCCCCATCAAAACGAGTCCTCTCCCTGAAAGATCCATCGTTCAAGATGTCCAAGTCCTCACCAGACACAGCTTCTCGCATTCTCCTAACGGACACCTCGTCTCAAATCAAGGCAAAAATTCGCGGCGCGGTAACGGACTCTATTCAAGGCATCACCTACGATCCTGTATCTCGGCCAGGCACCTCGAACCTCCTCACTATGCTCGCGGCGTGCACCGACAGTAATGTTGTCCAAGTTGCGAAGCGGTATGAGAACAAGGGCCATGGGCATTTGAAGAGCGATGTGACCGATGCCGTGGAAGAGATGCTCAGGGGCCCTCGCGCTGAATTCGAGAGAATTCGGCATGAAAAGACCTATTTGGAGGAGGTCGCGCGGAAAGGCGCTTTACAAGCGATGGAGTACTCTGCAGCGACGATAGACCAAGTCCGGAGACGAGTTGGACTGTCCTAGTAGACTTGTTGTCGAGTATTTATCCAAGACCTTAGTCTCTACCTTTGACGATGGAGAGTAACAACGCAAAGACACCCCGGGCATTATCTAAAGGACAGGAGCGAAAGGCGGTTGAATTTCTCGAGTACTCGTTCCAAGACATCGAGAGCTCGTTCAAGAAACGGTGCGCCGTCTCTAGTGGGATGCGACGGAGCACAATGGTTATATCACACCCAGCTCGGAGCCGTCCCTTAGCAAACTGCCCACGCTGTCCGCCTACCTCGACGCCATGCACCACGTCCTCGCGTTCATCCTGCAAATACCACCCATAGACCCCTCCACGTCGCTTCGCACCGCCTTCCTCCTTCGCCTTTCCAACGACGTGATGAACGCAGTCCCAGGCTACCCGCCCGAGATGGACGATCTGCAGCAGCTCCTTGACTTTCTCGACGACCTGGACGAAGCGTGGCTCGCCGTGCTCAACTCTCAGGTGTGGGATCCGTCGTCGGGGGTGGGTGTCGACCTCGTTATCCCCGTGGACATGATCGAGCCCGACCGGCCCATCCGCTCGACGCCCGTGAGCCAGACGGAGCGCACGCGGTTGCACAGTCTGCTCGTTACGGGTACGGCGGGGCTCGAGGAGTGGCTGTCCAAACTCGAGACGCCGGGCGAGGACTACCAACTTGCGTTGGAAAGAGCCGGGTTCATGCAGGGCTTCAACGACCTGTTTTCAAGGACGCTCGTTGAGATGGGCAGTTTGTCAGAACCGTTGATCGACCCGGTGGGGATGAAGGGTACATGTTGAGGGAGTAAAAAGAAATGTAAGGCGGTGTAATGTAAAATCCAAACGCTCTATCGACTACCGTTTTCTTTGCGACCGACGACTCTGACCTAGAAACGACGTGAGCGACGTTCCAAACGACACGCGAATGTGACCGACTTTTGTCTTTCGCCTTTGCAGGCGCACCCTTGCCCCTCGCACGCTTCATATCCACGTCCCACAACCTCTGCGCCTCTGCAAAATTCACCAACTCCAGCTCTGGCCACTGCTTGGCCAACTTGGACATGGAGAGGTCGATGTCCTTGGGGTAGTAGTTGACCATGGATGGCCCGCGAAGCCGCGCACGAAAGTATTTGGCGCCTGTGCGTGCAGAGGTGGGGTTGTAGGCCGTTTGGAAGATGGCGGAGCGGGCTTTGGTCAGTGCGGCCAGTCGACTGGGTGTCGCCATCGTGGAGTGAGTTGACCTTTAGATCCTAACACGACCACACAACCGCTCGCTACGCTACTCTCCGACGTAGACCGCTCCAATACCAGGTTTGCATTCAATGAACGATTCAAAGACGCGCTTGGAAAGCAGTCAATGGGGCATCTCCGAATCACGTTCTGGGGATAGGCAATCGTATGTCCGACATTCGATGATCTGCTTCGAACCATGGCCCAGCAAAAATCCTTGGCATTTTTATCAGCATCTTGCTGCGAGTTTCCACCTTTCCTGGATCAACTAGTGAACACATTTACGAAGAGTCATACATTCACACCAAGATTCTGTTTCCAATCAATCGCGGGAGTGCTGACATCAATCGTCAGGCCGACGCGCCCACTGGTGCCAGAGTTTGAAATGCGACTGCGCCAAACTTCGGCCGTAAAAGTGTTGCCTTGACTCTTGAGCGTCTTTGGAAGTGTGCCTATACCTCTGCTTCGACCACATCGCGGTAACCCCCCGCGCAACCATCTGCACTTCCAAAGATCTTGGCATGTCTCCGGTTTTCATGACCGTGCTCCAGGACTAGCTGGCTCTTTGTTAGGCTTGTCAGCATCTACTTAGCTGCGTGGTGTCAAGTTTAACAGAACCTCTATCCAGGTTGCGGGTCGTTCCTTCACACCCACACCCAAGTCCGTTACCATCCGACGGGATTGACTGAAGCAAACGCTTCAACACATCTATTGGTCAGTATTCTGGATATTCTGTTCCCGATCAATCACGAGAGTGCTGACATTGATCGCCAGACCCGACTTCAATGGGGTCATTTCAGTCAAGATGATGGTACCGAGCGACGGAGGCCGTGCCACGGCGTTCCGCAAAGGCTCTTCCTTGTGCCGGAAACCGAAATACCCAGGTGGACCATGTGGTAGGCCATCTCACCAAGTGATCGAGTTACTTAGTCCAGGACACGGGTAACGGGTGCAGTTGTTGACATTGAGGGGTTTTGAGCAGTAAGCAGACTTTGATCCTCCGGCAATGGAATCACCCGATGTATATCATTCATCTGACCTGACTACCGAAGGCGATGCACGCACGTTCGATGATGTTATTCATGTACATGAAAATCGCAGCCGTGTCGAGACCTCCGATAGGGGCCCGGCCCTTCATGGGATAGTTTGAACTTTGTGGAAACCGTAGGTTGTGTCATCTGATTCCGTGAGACCAAAGCGGTCATTGAGCGGAGAGATGCACCACATGGGTCGATTTGGGTAGCGTTGTCATGGTGTTTCTACGGGTTTTAGCCTTCAACTGGTTCTTCGGTGTCGAGTTGTTCCAATTCAGCATGGTTGCGACAGCACTGGACCTGACACTCGCACGCCGATAGCTCTACTTGCCAAGATGCCTCATGGTGCAATGATTGCGTGGGTTCTTCCATTTATCTTCACTGATCGTTTACGCCAGACCCGATGCATCATAGGAACTCTTCCTACACGAGCGCGATAACTAAGCAAAGCGTTTTTATTAGACAAAGTTAATGGGGGAACATGTGGAAGTCCAGCACATGACATGGCACTTTGTCCAACTCGCTCATAGGATTCTGGTTCATCGTCCAGATCAAGTAAACTTTTCTTTTTCGAACCGAGTCTCCATGCGCTGGTTGCAGACCATCTGACGTTTACTCCTCTCGGACTGCCTGAACATGGGGTCAGTTTCAATGCGAACCTCCCAACTCGCCGACTTACCAGAAGCCACCGTCCGAACGAACGTGCTTTGGCAAGGACTGCGCTCACATTGCAACATGTGCCAAGCTTAGGCAGTGGAGGCATCACCCAGGGAGCCAGCAGCACATGCTTTTGGTCACGGCGAGGTATATTAGAACGGTCTCGGTTTCAGCAAACTGCATTGCACCAGCACGATGCTTTTCAAATACTCGTTCCTGCTTGGAGCAGCGATTGGCTCTCTTGCCAGCAGCCCGCCATCTACATTCACTTCCCCTGCCGCAGCGTAAGCCCAGTCACACATATCACCACTATTATAGCATCGATGTTTATCCTGTCTCACAGCCCGACTGACCAGTCTCCGTTCTACGTCGGCGCCTCAAATGGCACCATCATCAACTCTTCACCCGTGTCCGGCAAGGTCTTTGATCGCTTCATTCAAATCTGGCTCGAGAACGCCGACTATTCGACAGTCGCCGCAAACACCGTCTTCCAGAACCTGGCTACCCAAGGCATACTGCTCACGAGCTACCATGCCGTGACCCACCCCAGCGAGCCCAACTACATTGCCGCTGTCGGAGGCGACTTCTTCGGTCTCGGCTCTGATAATCTCGTTAACATTCCCAGCAACGTCTCGACCATCGTCGACCTCTTGGATTTGAAGGGCATCAGCTGGTCTTCCTATATGGAAAATATGCCCACGGATGGATACCAGAGCGCCACTTACACTAACCCTGATGGGTACACTTATTACGCGCGCAAGCATAACCCGTTGGCGATCTACGAGTCGGTTAGCATGAACACCACCCGCAACGATCGTATCAGGAACTTCAATGACTTCGCTGTTGATGTAGGTATCGTCTAGTTACTTTGATATTAAGTTTACTAATCGGGCGCGCGTAATACAGGTTACCAGCAACGCGCTCTCTCAGTGGACCTTTGTGACGCCTAACCTACGGGAGTGCGTCATTCTACTTTACCTCCATCAACAGTATTAACTTCATCGCAGTGATGGACACGATACGAGCGTCTCTTATGCTGGTTCCTGGCTGACCTACTGGCTCGTGCCGCTCCTTCAGTACTCTAACTTCAATGATGGCAGGACGTTGATCTTGTTGACGTTTGACGAGTACGCCAATTCCTCGGACAGAGAAATATTTTTTCCATACCGTTTTCATTAGGAACGAAACCACATCGCAGAACAACAATGTGTACGCCCTTTTGCTTGGAGGTGTCATCCCGACCAGCCTTCGGGGCACGACCGATGATACGTTCTATACCCATTATTCTGCGTAAGTGCTCATGCCGGATCAGCAGATGCATCGGCTAATATGACTTGATCAGCCTCTCT
Source organism: Xanthoconium purpureum (assembly GCA_038090075.1). Lineage (NCBI taxonomy): Eukaryota > Fungi > Basidiomycota > Agaricomycetes > Boletales > Boletaceae > Xanthoconium > Xanthoconium purpureum. The sequence goes on along the minus strand of JBBPMA010001591.1, from coordinate 343 downwards.
ACTGTCCAAAATAACTGGAGTCTCGACAACCTCGGTCGCCAGGATATCAACACGACAGTCAACAGTGCGTTGATCTTCTGACACGTTTACGTTGAAGCTAACGTACATGGGGTGGTCAGACGTCTTTGCGTTCGTTGCAGGTACGACTGGGTATACGAACAACGGTTTGACGACTACGGGTCTGCCGTTGCTGAGCGCGTCCGGCACGATTCCTGGTCCTTTGAACCCTAACCACCTCACTCCGTGGCCGGCTCCCACGAACGGCACCGGCGCCGGGGGTGGACCGACTTACTTTGGATAGGGGTGAATGCGTCTAGCACCGGCCTTGGCCGATTCGTGGAAG
>JBBPMA010001590.1:0-10033 GCA_038090075.1 Xanthoconium purpureum | reverse complement strand
TTAACACGTCTCGTTTGTTACCCCGTGGTTGTTATCCGCTCCCTTTTTTTTTTTTTTTTTTTTTTTTTTTTTTTTTGGGGGGGGGGGGGGCATTTGTGACGAGTGTCACTCTCGTCAGTCTTTGGCGCTCCACCACATCAACATGCCAGGGTCCCAGAGTGCCAGTGTTAAGACCAACGTACGCAGAGTTGTTACGGTATCAGATCTTGCGCATCGGGCCATAGTACTCGATACTCAACACAGATCACCCTTGAGTCTGCTATTGTCAGGTACAAATAAGGAACACGCGGTACGCGTTCCTGAAATTCACGCTGTCTTCTCCGTAGCCCGTATCAACATCTTAAAAAGTGTCCAAGTGTTCACTGCTGAGCGCACCTCAGTGAGAGCAAATGGATACGCCTTTACTCCGTCCACCTGTGCGAGCCTACAAGGAGTAAATTCGAAGTGAACGCCATCTCACCGACTCTCTTATCATTGAGATAGAGGTACGTTGAACCAGTAGTGATGGCGCCCTCATCTATCTCGACTTCTTGCACGAATGTCACAGTGAAGTCTTCATTCGCTCTATTCACTCCAGGAGACGTTATGGTATGAAAAGTAGGGCCAGGGGCCACAGACATGTTGCGTCGTTGAACCCTAACAGCAAGTGGCAACCGAAACCGTAAGAATGGGCAGAGTGGAGGTTCGTCGCGATCGTAGTCCACGATGCAAAATGCGAAGCCTCCGCTAGTCGGAATCGATGTGTTGCGAGAGTGCATCGCGATAACTGAATCGATCGATGGGCCCGGCGCTTTGTGCATGGCCAAAGGTGTTTCACCTCACCCTTCTATGTTTGAATTTCTACATGTCAGTAGGATTCAGAGACACGAAAGGACAGATTCCTCGTGAAATGACCGGACGTACCCATTTTCAACTGCCAGCTATCATTTTTAGCAAGCACTGCCAACAGTCCCGAAAAGTGTCATGAAACGACGTGCGGTGTTGCCTCGTGTCCACTCACAGCGCAGGCCGCTCATCCACTTCCTCCTCCGCTCACGGCGCCTCTTTTCTTCGACCACCACCTCGAAAAAAAAACAAAGCGTCACTTTTCCAATGGCGATGGACAGTTTTTCCTATACCGATAACGTCCGCGCTGCGTTCGCCTCGTGTCTCCCATGCTTCACCACGTCACGCTCCGAATCTGCTTCAAACCCGCCTGCAAACGCAGAGCCACGTTCGACTTCTAACACCGCGAGACCCTCCTTGTCTCCCAACGACCTCGAACATCTCCTTCGCGATCCAGACTCAGACGGCATTTCGCTCCACTCTAACTTTGGCGCAGCAGCGCATCGCAGAGCGAGGCATCGTCGACGACCCAAGTTTTCTCTCACGCTATTTGGATACACAATTTTCGGTCGACCACCCATCTACCTCTCCGACGAGGAGGAGGAAGACGATCCACATGGTACAGGCGGGAGGGCAAGAGCGCTCCTCACTAACTCATCCTCCACGCTCGATTCGGACGCAGCCCCGCTCGATGCAAGCACCATCGAGCGACTGACGTCGCCAGACCACCTCGCTGCCCTCGCTGCACAGCGCGAGAACGAACGGCGGCAGCTCGAAGCGGAGGAGGCTCGTAAAAAGACAGAGCAGAGGGCACGTAGACAGGAACGGAAGGCACGCGCGAGGGCCGCGGCTCTGATGTCCCTCACTGGTGCATCACCGCATCAAGATATTGACGCGTTCGAGGGATTCCAGGGGAGCGAGAGTGGTACGGGCCCTTTCCGCCAGGCTGTCGAAGTCATCCCAGACCGTCTTGCTCCATCCGGGCCTGGAGGAGACAACGACTTTGATGGATGTCATTCGGGTGACGCAGACGATGCAGATCTGGGCGGGGAGCTGTACGCGCGGAAGAAGAAGCTTTCTGGAACACTGAGCGGGTCAGGGTCAGATTCACGCTCTCGCACCTCAGCGTCGTTCTCTGCTGGGGATGTCTCTCACATCCAGGGTTTCCCGAGCCACACCGCACACCAGTCCATCCCGTACCCTCATACGGTGATGCACCTTCCCGCACCTGTGGGGAAGAAACCTAAACCGCATCGCACTTCGAAGCGGACGTCGGCGGTGTCGTCGGTGACGTCACAGTCAACTTCTACCGCACCTTATACACCTGTGGAGAGCCTTGCAGAGATGCCTGCTGTGGCTGCGTTCCCAATCCCACAGGAACGGTCCATCCGTGACGGGGAACACTCTGATTTCCCCAGTGTGGGCCTCTCTGGAAAGCGGCCACCCAAGTCTCTTGATCCGAGAGCATTTCTAGCGCATCAAAGATAGTACTGCAACAGGTGACCATGTATGGGTCACGATGGATGAAAGTACGAAGTCTTGGGTCTGTCGGTGGTGTGATGAGGTTACTTGGATGCCGATTTACGACCATTTATGACAGATTTTATGGTTTTGCTACATCTCTCGAATAAATTTGTACATGCATGTTCGATACGCGCAGGTACAGTAGTTGAATGGTGAGAAGCGGGCAGGCATCAGTTCTGTTGTTCCATCCTGGAAATGGCGCAGTGATCGAGGTTTGCCACGTTGCATCTTCTAAAAGGCTGTCGATTCGGAAAGACCGTAGGCTCGCTATGGCATAATGTGAATGTTGAAAGTATGCCCTAGTGAATCTGACGTAGTACGAAGGCTGCCGCTACACACGCGAACAAGTCACCGTCTCCTTCGAGGAAACCCCTGGCAAACCGGGCTGCTGCAATGTGAGTACCGCAGCGTCGCTGTACAAGAAGCGCAAGGATGCGTCAGAGACTGTCGGCGTCAACCTTGACTCAAGAGCATGTCGTTGGTAGCATGAATCTGACGTCCTCTTAGACTAATGGCGGGAGATTCCAACAGATCCAGATCCTATTCAGATTCAACAACATCTCTCACTGGGAGTCCGCACTCCGTATACGCCTTCTCCAGCTCCGACTTGCAACGCTCAAACCTCTTTGAAAAGCCATTTTTGGTTATCGTAACCCGTTCCTCTATCCAGAACAATGGCTTCATTTACAGCTGGTCGTTCAATCTTCCAGTACCACTCCCCATCCAGTGTCTGAAGTCTGAAAGTCGATGATATCATTCAATGTACGTCAGTTAAGACAGCAGGAAAAACACGAACGTATACAGCTCTCTCCCTTCAACTGCTTGCACGATATTCCAAGTATATGCCGCGCCGTCTTTAGCTTGAACGTGCTTAGTACCTCTAGGACTGACAGAGAGCACAGTGCCCTGTGGAGATAGGGTCCAGTTACCCTCAGAGCCGGTCAGGGTCCACTGCGAGGAATATGTTCAAAAGAGGTTTCTGACTGAGGGCAATGACTGACCACTTGAGAATCGGCGTCGGGATCGTAGGTGGCAACTTTCAACTCAGCGCCTTCGTTCTGGAATGCGACAGCAAGTTGATCATTCCCAACGCTGATAATATTATAGCTAAAGTTGGTGGTTAGCGCTTTCATGGACATTGTGGAGGTATGTTGTTGAGGGTGAAGATTCAGGACCGTCCTGAACGACTCGGACCAGCTTTTACGTTCACTGCCTGCCCTCCAAGTCTGGCGATAAGTCCTTTTTCGATTTCGCGCTCGGCTGCTTTTTCGGGCTTGCTGACAAGGGGTTCAAGTTCCTTCGGCGAAAGCCTCCTGTGAAGTGCCGGAGACAAATATGTAGGTGGGCGAAAGTTCAAGGGTCTCCAGCCATTTCTTGTGATAAAGTTCCGGAAACCCAAAAGAAGGTGTCAGCTTTGTAACTTTTACTAATACAGGTACGTCGTCATTTTCGTTTTCTCGAATACTCAAGGTTCGGTGTGTTTTGACTCATCAATGCATCGGAATAGGTGAGCGGATACCATGTGGCCGATAGCGCAAAAATGATATCTTTCCTTTTCTGGATACAGGGCGTTGATTCTGCTAGTGGTGGCCTGTCATCCAACAGCTGCCATGGAAAAAGTTCTAACCTCCCGTGACAGGTACTTCTATCTGTAGGCTCCGGCACTTCACACCGGACTTTTGCCGGAGGAGGCTTGAGTTTCAATCTTGTGTTGGAATTTGGCGGGACTCTGATTCATTCGCCAGTGCAATTTGGCAAATGATGAGAGTCAACCCTTGGGGTGCCGCGTGAGTGATGTCAGACTTGACTTCATGATGCCAACTAATACGTTCTCATATTCGTGGTTCGTAAATGTTACATGTGCTTCTCCTTGCACGGCGTTCGGTTTTGCGAGCTGAGTTGGACTAGGGGTCGTAATTTCATAGCACTGCCCTATGAGCAGACCACAGAAAGGCTGGCCCTGGAGCTCTCTGTTACCTGGGCCCCTTCACCAGTTGCTGGAGATTTATTGAAGTACGCGCCGTAACTAATACCATTAGTCATTTTCGCAGAACTCACTGTAGTTTGTCCCCCCTACATTCCATCTCGATGCACGGTCTTGCTTTACAAGACCCAGACTGCAAGATATATAATAGGCCGCGACTCCCTCGCCCGCTCGGCGCCTTGCAACATTTCACCCCTCGCCGAGTGACCTAAGTCCCATCTGCCGCTCGTCGTAGGGGGCATATGTCTTTAGCCCTTCCGGCTCGTTTTTTTTGACTGGCATATTCGCGACGCACTGGCTTGCCACTTCGTGTCCGACCCAACCTCGGAGGCTCACACATTGAACACGTTATAATATTCGCAGCGCTGGTAAGTCGCCTGAGCTGCTCAGTTGGTGCATACCGATTCCGAGTCGGACTCGAGTTTATGAATTTCTTGATTACGAAGGTTCTTAACGGGAACGAGGCTTCTTCCGTCGAGGTACGTTCCTTGTTGTTGGGTCTTATTCTCGCCTGGCCGACCCGTTAGAGAAGATTCAGTCTCTGCGTCAACACCCGCATCACTGTCTCCTCTACATACGGCCCCCGTTGACGGGAACATCTCGTGGGCTGCGTAGCGCGTGGGTCTGAAGGCGATAAAAAATACACGTTGAGAAATTACGCGATGGCATCACGATCTGACGAGTAGTTCGAGATATGTGCACGGCAAATTGGCAAGATCAATTTCACGATCTCAGAAAAGCATTGTGGGGCCGCTCCTCCGGGACTCTTGATCCAAATCTTATTCATAGAACATACAACGACATCCTTGTCAAAAACCTGCACTTCGCTTACACCTCACGCTATCCCAAGTTCCATGACAACACGAGAACTGCCTTGTATCTCTCAAACCTTCTGGAAGAGCCATTTCTGGTCGGTAAAGCCGGTTCCTCCACTCAGAGTAATGGGTTGGTTCGCAGCTGCTTCTTTAATGCCCCAGTACTTTTCCTTACTTGTAGTTCGAATTCTAAAAACCAATGATGAAGTCATTGAATGTGCGTTATTATCTGTGATAACAGGGAAGACTACGAACTCAGCCGGGTCTGCGTCCTCTACTGTGATATCCCAACTGTATATCTTATCGCGCTCTTCGGCCTGGACGTTGTTTTCGCTTTTGGTAGGACTGGCATAGAACGTTGTGTTCCGTGGAGTCAGGGCCCACTTTCCGGAAGAGCCGGTCAGGGTCCACTGCAGAAAATATAGTCAGAGGTTTCTTGGCTGAAAGCTACACTGACCACTTGATTATCGTCACCAGAAGGGGGCGCGATATTTAACTCAGCGTCTTCGCCATTGAACGTGACAGCGAACGACTTTCCGTCCCCAGCAGCGGCGAAAATGTTGTAGCTTTGATTGGCGGCGAGCAATCTAATGGACATTGTGGATTGTAGATGAAGGAGGCAGCCTCAGGCAGGGCGTTGGGGTGCAGAGGGCTTAAACAGGCACCTTATATGTTCCCCCCGATCTCCAAGTGCAGCAACGCGACCTCTTTTGGTTTTTCGCTCGACTGCCCTTCTTTGGCTCGCAGACCAGTCGACCAGGATTCAAGTTTCTTCGGCGAAAGTCTCGTGTGAAGTTCCGGAGACAAAAATGTAGATGGAAGAAGGTTCAAGTATCTCCAGCCAATCTCCAAGAGACAAATAGACAGGGAAGGATTCAAGCTGTCACCGGCGAAAGTCTCTTGCCAAGTACCGGAGACAAAGGGAAAGGAGAAATTGGGACGAGCGCGTACTCGATTCAAACGCAATTGGTCAGTATTTTTGTCCACCGTCATGGTCTGCATCAATGTATCACAGTTTGGCTGAATGGGGGTAAAAAGTACACGTTATGTATCTGCGCACCGAGTGGGGCCTGACAAGTTGTTCCAGTGGTATGGACAAGATAACATATGTATGTCAGCCATTACGGAGATTATTGGTACCTACGACGAGTCAGGGAAGTGCGGTGGCGAAATGACATCGACACGATCTCTTGACGGTGACCACATGTTGTTGTGCCCTGAGGTTGAGATGGTGGGAACAGTCAAGTAGTAGGTTACTACTATGCAGGCTCAGATTACGCACTTCACCGCGAAAATTTGCCAAAGCCCGACTTAGCAACCCAGTCTGGCAATCTGGTGTGTCTCTCACATTGTCAGTGCAGAGCTGGATCTGGGATAATTCTATGCGAAGGTTCGCACATGAGGTGGCGATGAGTACTTACCTGCGGTCATCACGCTACATCATGCTGCACGAATATTACGTACATATTTGTTTTGACTTTCAAGTTGGGTTGGTCTGCTGATCACCAGTAGGGACCGGTAAGTATCACGTGGTACACGGAGCTGATCATTCTCCGGGCGGGAGTCTCTATAGGTGCAGTGCCCTCCGGGTCCTTCACTGTGGGAGGAAAATAATAAATGTTCTGTTTTAGCAGTTGTGCACCATATTACTGCATTAGCGACCGTTTGCGATGATAACCGTGACGGTCTTCAACGCGGAACTTGCCGCATAGTCACAAACCTGAGGACACAGCCTGAGGTCTATGTTGATGTGTGAATGACAGTGGAGCACTTCCGATGGTCGGACCTATCGTGACAGAAAATAATGGTGGGTCAATCACGTTCCAACCAGCTCTCCGACCGTGTCATGTTTGTCCCTGGAACTGTCTATTTCTGGTGTCCGGCACTTCACTGAAGACTTTCGCCGGAGTCCCTTGGACTTCACCGGTGTAAGGTCCATCTGCTATCTTGACCGCGACACATCAGTGGCGGGGACAGTTGGGTTCAACCCAGTTGAGTAGTGCACAGCAATGAGGGCTATGATGCTAACTCCCTGAGGCTCATCGATGTGAAAATGTGACTACCGATACATGAATCCTTTTTCTGGCGGAGAACGGGAGAACATGAACACTGGGAAGGAGTGGGACCGTACGTGTGGAGTGCTAGTGTATGTCCCATCAAGGGCTCTGGAATCGTTCGGTCTATGAGACCAAGTCGTAAGGCCAATCGAGCGCAAATTCAAGGGAGGATGCAAGTTGAGGTGGATGCCCGAGGGGATGAGGGTTTGACCAGGGTCCGATTATCATGCAAGTTCAACACTGTTCAACATGACATGTGAGGTTCGCAGGCAGACCGTAGCGTGGGGTTTGCTATGCATGGCGGCGTAACGTGTCGATTCGCTCATTGGTCCAAGTCCTACTCATAGAACATACAGAGATTTTTCAAAAATCCACACCCCACATACATCCCATACTACTCCAACTTGACGACGAGTCGAGAGTTGCTCTGCAGCTCAAGCTTTTTGAATCCTCTGGAAAAGCCATTTCTGGTCCTTAAAGCCAGTACCTTCACCCAGAACGATGGCTTGGTTCGCAACTGGTTCTTTAATGCTCCAGTACAATCGCGATTTCCCATTACTAGGGGTTCGAATTCTGAAGACCAATGAAGACATTCAATAAGACAATGAGGAAAAAGCTACGAACTCGACTGGCTGTGAGCCCTCGATATCCCAAGTGAACGTGGGTGTACTCTTTTCGGCCTGGACGTGTGTTCCATCATCGGCAGGACTGGCACAGAATGTTGTGCCCCACGGAGTTAGGGTCCATGCGCCATCAGAACCGGTCAGAGTCCACTACGGGGAATATGTTCAAGGGACGTTTCCTGAGTGCGAGATACACTAACCACTTGAGTATCATCGCCGGATTTGAAGGGGAGGACTGTCAACTGACAATCTTCGTTCAGGAAGGTTACAGCGAGCTGGGTATCGCCGTCTTTCTCATCGCTCAGAATGTTGTAGCTATCACCGTTGGTGAGCGCTTTGACGGACATCGTGAGTCGTAGATGAATTCCCGGAGTGGGGTGTTTGGCGCGCAGAGGACTTGAACCGCACGTTTTATGTTTTTCCCTGCCTCCCAAGTCCAACTCTTTCGGTTTCGTGTTCGATGCCCTTCTTGGCCTGCGAGGTGACCAGAAATTCAAGCTTCTCCGGCGAAAGTGTTTTACCAAGTGCCGGAGACAAATGCGGAAGAAAAAGGCTTACTTCAAATGCAATTGACCATTATTTACTGTCCACCTGTCAGTATCTCTGGGACCCAGGGGTATGTGTCAAGTTCCTAGCTTGGACCTTCTCTTTTCGAGTGTGTTATATTTGTCTCTGGAGGGATTTGGCAGGACATACCCAGAGCTTGTTTTTCTCAAGATTTATCCATTTCGGGTCTCCGGCACCTCATGGCAGACTTTTGCCGGAGACTCTTGAACTTTACCTTTACCCCACTTGTTTACCTGGAGTCCAACTTTGTTACATCAGCAGCTGGAGACAATGGGGATAACCCACTCGAGCGGTGCGTAGCAGTGAGCGTTGATCTCGTGATGCCAACTTTCTCATCGTTGGGAAGATGCAGCCACCGATACTGAATCTCCCCCTTGCGAAGAATGGAAGAACTGGTCCGGTCACTGTGCAAAGGTAGAATTCCATGGTACGTTCCATTGACGGGTTTTCCCTTGGTCAGCAGGACCGAGAGGGACAGTCAAGCGCAAGGAGAATAGGTTGCCCAGGTTTGACTTGGAGGGGCACAGCAAGAAACTTACCGGTTGTCCTCTCGACCTCCAATATCTTCTTCCTTCAATTCCAATCTGCAATGATCACTAAACGTTCACCGCCAACGATATCATGAGCGATGCACCAGGCAACGATATTGATAGAAACCAACCCACCATCACCTCTCAGAGAGAAGGCACTGCGTCGAAAGTCCCCATGCTTGATACCCACGCCGATATCCGGAAAGTGGTCGGTATAGCTTTCAGTCAGGAAACCTCTTTTGAAAATGCTCACGGCTTGCTGACCATGACTGGCTCTCTTGGCGCGTGAACTTCAACTCCGCAAAACACGGCACCCTCTCTGCCATACCCCAGGCTAAAAGCCACGTCCATTGGTGCCCAAGAAGGCGCTACGGCATTACGTATACTTGGGATCCTGTTGAAGAGATGGTAAGATTGAAGAGCCAAACCTGTCTTCCGTCGTATTTTCTTTTCTTTTGTCTTACTGACACCTATCGAATAGCATGATTCGGGATTCTCTTTCAGAAACTCATCGGGTCAGCTCTACCTGCGATATTCTTACCCGAAAGGTTTCAACTTGGAAGTTGGTTTGGGTCCATCAACTTGAACGGACGAACCGAAATGAGGACGGACCAAGCAACACGAGTCGTACGAGGTTTCGCGTGACGCCGCTCTTAGCCAAGCTTCTGTCAACTTTCAATGGAGTTTAGGGAAAGGACCAGCGTTCATCCCAGCGCACCAGTTTCATTCAAGGGCTCCTACGGCACTCCGGCCCGATTGGGACAGTATGTACTAGTGCTAAGTTTAATCCGCGAACCAACGGACCTGATACGCGGGGCAGATGGCGACGCGTTACGTTGACCAGGACGTTCGATGGATATGTTTTAAAACCGCGCGTCAGCCTGAGTCGAAGACTAGCTATCTTTTCTGTTGATAGAAAGAGGGCGGGCAGTGAGTGGTCGATTAAACCCGGGGAGACATTGTGCGAGACACAGTTATATTTCCTAGACTGGGAATCAACCAACAACCATGAGCGTAACCGGTCTATCTAATCTAATACACGCATCTGGGTTCTATTTCACCGCGAATAACTCCAGTAGTATTCATCCTGTTGCCGCCTTGCAGTATA
>JBBPMA010001588.1:0-10046 GCA_038090075.1 Xanthoconium purpureum | reverse complement strand
GTTCTGGTGGTGGTAGACATTGGGGTGGTGGGGGGAATTGGAGGGTTGACTAGGGCTGGGGGTGGTGGAGGAAGGGGAGGCAACATTGATGGGTTTACAGGGACAGGGGGAATGACAGGGCCAGAGGGAGCAGGTGGTGCCAATGGGGCAGGAGCAGGGGGAGTAGTGGGGACACTTGAGAACAAGGGGAAGTTTGTCAGGGTACCAGATGAGCTGGTCAAGGGTATTGAGAATGCTGGAGGAGAGCATTTCCTAGGTGACGGTTGAAGTGCTGGGTTAAGGAAGGGTTTTCCTGCTGTTACTCATTTTCCTGGAGATGGGGGCATTGGTAGTTCAAGGGAGTAGCTAGGCTCAATGGGGGATAGTCTCTGAGGGGTGGTTGCTAGGTCTAGGGGGTTCTGGGTGTCCTGGGGTGTTCCAGTTTCTTTTGGATCTTCAGGGGCTTGAAAAATTCCCTTGGGACATTGAGGAAAAATCTTGGGTGGGGTGGGGTGGTCCTACTCCTGAATAGGAGGGACAGAAGGGTTATTCTTGTTCTTTTGTTACATGAGTCAACAGATTTGTGTCGAGGTCAAGGGTTTACTTACTTTGAGGGAGGTACTCATGAAGAGACACAACGTCCTCAAAGAAGCCTTAGGTTAGATGGACAAGGGATCAAGAGACTGGGTCACAACCAGATGAGTTGTGGATCACAAGACTGACACTGTGATTGTGCAGAACAAGAATAGGAAATGTACAGGCTGGTCAGGTATTTAAGTACTACTGATTACCTAATAGGAAAGTCATAGAACTTCAAGGAAGGGTGGGGACATGTGACTGTTGTGAAAGAAAAAGTTAGGGGAGAAGACAATCCTGCGGAAGAGAGAGAGAGAGAGAAGTCAAAGAGAAAGAAGTATTGAGGAAGCATGGATGTCAAAGGTGAGTAGGTAATTGATCTCTCTCTCGTGGTAAGGAAAGAGATCATAATATACTCGGCGTGTTGTATGGACGAGAAAGAAGGTATGAGAAAGAAATAGTATCGTAACACTGTCTGAGTCATTGTCATCAGAGGCATCACTCCCACTGCTGTCACTTTCCTCATCAGCTTTGTCCTCATCAACTTCATTGTGATTCTGGAACACTCTACTTGATCCAGCCTGAGGTTCTTCCATCTCAGTGGTGTCCTCCTCTTTGTTGTCAGTGGGTAAGCCATTATCAACCAGCCCATGTCCATGTCTTGCTAAATGCATGGCGTCATGACCCACACCAGTCACTGCAAAGTGTGTGAAGATGTCTTGGTTGGCAAATCTATTTCTATTAGTGTAGTCAACGTTGATATGATGAATGAAATAAAACTCACATGTTCATGTAATGACTTGCCCAATCATCAGTTTCGCCAGGCAGTCTGGCTACTGACACACCCCTTTGTAAGAGTTGGATCATATGTCCATTAGTGAATGCTGGAATGAGGTGACACTTGTGGATCACAAGAGAAGGGTCCAGAAAACTGAATGCAGGGCTATCCATGTCTTTGGGCACAAAACCAACCTTGGGAAGTGCGCATTGCTGGAATCCCCACCTATGGTCTGAATCAATCCCTAGCCAACAGACCCAAAGGACTTCTAGCTTCTCCTGCAAATGGCTGACACCACCAGGACAGAAGTGGATCTTGATGTGGAAGGCTTTGATCAGCTGACAGTACCAAAATGGGTGGCACTCAGGATCTTCTTCCCTTGACAACATCATGAGGAAGGAATGATGATCTGGTTGTAAGCAATCATGCCCCCTATGTACATCATAGCTGGTATAGTTGATGTGAACAACTTTTGATTCCACAATACAATCAACATTGATGAGGCATAATTCATTTTGCTCCTCTGGAGTGAATAGCTGCTCATCACCATCAAAGTCAAGTTGGAGCAGTCTTGACAACAGGTGGTCCTTCAGGCATGTCATAAAATCTGGCTAGAAGACATGTAAGAATGTGGAGGTAGAACACATTCTTCACTTACTGTGACAGCAGGGTCATAAACATGTTGAGAGAGATACAACAGGAGACTGAAGATGTTGTCTTTTTACATCTGGCTTGCCATGGAGTGATGCAGCTCTGGGGATGCATCGATCTCTTGCAGACCCACATTAGCCCACTCATCTACCTTGTGTTGTTGACTCAGGAGAGTGCAATGGTGCTCTTGCCTGGCAAACTGCTCATTAACATTTTTCTTGTTTGACAAGCCATATATCTTTTTGATTACACAATGTGCCAGCTTGCCCTATCAGAATATTTACATTCAAGTTAGTGGAGTGTGTTTTTCAACCATGAAAGTAAATTAGTTGACACACAACTTGAGTGATGAATAAGTCTGTTGTGCCAAACATGTGAATCATTTCAACATAGTCTCCGAGGGTGTGGAATTTGTAGGTGTTGAGGTTAAACTGCTTCAGGAGCAAGGCTAAACATGATTCTTTCTTTTGATGGCCAGTGCGATGCCCAGCCATTTCCATCCTCTGCCATTGAGCAGCTTCTATGGGTAGCTCCTGAGTACAAAAGGCAGCACAAACATCTCATTGAAATTGGCACAGTTGATTGCCAAGATGTCGTAAGGATTGCTGAAGTTGTGCCAGGGAGTTGTCAGTGTGAATTTGGAGCTTCACCAATGCATGCCATTCACAGAGTTGAAAGAGAAGGCATTGAATGGACAAGTCATGGGGAGGAGGGAAGAGACCTTCGAAGATGGGAAGGGAACACTACAGTGGAACTTGATGAGTGCCACAAGTTATCCTGGAATCACCCAAAAGAAGTACCTGGAGTACCTGCTCAAAAAACCATGCAGGTCATTGGCTCATGTCAGCCATGTCTGGAGGGAAACAGCAAATTGTACCCAGACCAAATGATGGGATTAGTGTGAATCTATTGGAAAGCCTGTCAGTGATATGTTTACTGGGGGGTTGTGGACCTCACTGTTCATTGAGTATATCTATTCGACCAGGATCGACTGCATGAATTATTTGGAGTAGGTGCATCAGAATGGACTTCAGGACACCAAGCTCAAATTCATGCAATAAGTCTACCACCAGAATTGGGAATAATTCAAATCCCAAGGGTGGTAATTGCTCGCAAAAGGAGTTCTAAGAGGTATTGTAAGGTCATTGACAGGGGTACACTGGATGACAGAAAGCTTTCTTACCAGGGTTGGAACCAGGGATTCACCTTTGAGAAGAGTTTCAACCATTGAACCTTTGAGAGGCCTGCCAAGCACATAGAGAGCCCATCGGGTGAGATTGATCTTGTCCACTAAGTAAGTTCAAGCATGGGATGTTACGTTGAGCATTGCTTTCTAGGGTTCCACAGATGCTCCTGGAACTACCTCCTAGTGAGACTTGGTAAAGTGATTGATAGGTCTTATTGCTGTAGCCTAGCAGGCAAGGGCTTATTGTCAAGGCCTTCCTGGACAAGAGTAAAGCTTGAAGCAATACTTGAGAGACCTAGGAGTAGGTTGTTGATTGGGCGAAGCACACAGACTAGGTGTGAACACAAGTACTCCCTCAACTGGAAGGTGAGAAAGGGATTTCAAGGAGTCTGAGAGGAATCCTTGGAATAGACTAGATTACAATGCAAATGCATAGAATTAGCTGAGGAGTCTCAACGTACATGGGGGGTTTATATACCTCTAAGGGAAGTGCACAGACCAAGACGAAATAGTGGCATAAGTGGAAAAGTGGGAGCCTGTAGGGGTCCCATGTCTAAAAGGAGAAGTGGAGAGCTGCAAGAAGGGCAGAAAGGGGAGTCATACGGAAAACTGGAAGAGATCCATTCCAGAAGGGATATGGAGCTCTGTGTTGCAAAGGAACTGTGGAGTCAGAAGAGCAGAAGATACAGAACATACGGAAGACTGAGACAAATATGGAAAGAGACTGAGATGTATCTGGAATGTGGAGTGCCGATGGGACAGCGAGATCTATGCACAGCAGATAGAAGCCTAACTGTGCAGGGGAATCTAGAAGGAGGATCCAGAACAGGACTTGGGGGTCCAAGAGTTGAGAGGTGCTGAGTAGGGGATGAGGAAGTCACCAAGCAAACAGGAGAGGTTGTCCCAGGGAACTAGGGAAAAAGATGGGATCTCATCCAAAGGCATGAAATCCATAACATTACCCTCCTTGTAAGATTGATCCACTGAATCAAAATTCATCTGGCTCAGAGAGAGGGTTGATGGTGGAGTTGAAGTCCTCCTCAGAGTCTGAACCAACTCTGGAAAGGTGGGTGGAGGTGCTGGGGGAGAGGTGGGGGTTGGAAGGGCAACAGCCTTGGGTGTGTCTGGGGGCTGTGGTGTCGCAGTAGGGACAAATGTATTGAGGGCACTCAGTTCTGAAGTGACCTTGTTCTCTGCAATGGAAACACTTGTATTTCTGTCGAAGACGGTTGCTAAGGGGGGAGTTTGGGAAGAGCAGGTTCAGGGGAGGAACTGGGGTAGGGGGTTCAGTGGTAGGTCAACCTGCCACAAGGGCACAAGCGATCCTGGTAGCAAGAGCTGGAAGGTTCTGGGGGATTGGAGTGACAACAATGGGGGTTTGAGCAGGGGGTAGCAGACGGAAGGAGATGTTGATGAGGTTATTTCCATTGCCATGGGGAGGGTCAGGTCTTGGACTATCTCCAGCTGGAGGCTCAGGGGTAGGTGGGGAGGAGTTGATGAAGCCAGTAAAGTGAGTAAGGTCAGCTCCAGAGAGGGTGCATAGGATGTCCTGGAAATGGAAGTATGTGCTTCCAGGTGGGAGGCCCCCAAGGATGCCAGGGAAGCCAAGAGACATGAGGAGTTCGAAGCAGTGGGAATGTAGTTCAAGAATGAGTTGTCTGATGTTGGCGTCGCAATGCTCATAGGGGGGAGGTCGTTCCACATAGACATTGTGGAACACGATGTAGACATGGTACATGGAGATGGCCTCATGTAGGGCAGGGGAATTTTGCACGAACGCGCGGTCCTCAATTTGTGAGGCAAGGAACAGAGTCTCGAGGAAGGTGGCATAGAGGAGGTTGCATTGCAGCTGGGGGAGTGTGAGGATGCGGTCGGTGGAGATGTTGAACATGGGGAGTTTGTGGCTCAAAGGGGGAAGTTTGATGTTTATATGGATGGGCTCCCGAAGGCTGTACCCATTTGGAATTTATATTAGGAAAGGCGGAGTCCCGTTCGAGCGCTGAGGCCTTTGACTATGGGGTTTCTGAATTTGGAGGTACGGAGTTCCACTATTCCATTTGAGAGTCACCCCATCCGGTAGTGGCAATGGCATTGCCCCAGGCATCAGTGGTGGAGTCATACCCCCAAGGGGAGGTGCACATGTGGGTTGGGGGGATGAGCCTGAATTCGAAGTGTCTACCTAAAATGTCAACTACCCACACATAAGGTGTGGTGGGGAAGTGAAAGCGAGAGAGGAAATAGAGACTGGCCATAGCGAAGATGAAAATCATCTCTGGGGTGAAGAGAGTGATCTGCATGGTTGAGTCTAGGGGGAGTCTGGGGTTTTGAAGACATCATTTCATCTCATTTTATAGGCTCTGAGGATGTATTTGGTGTGGGCAAGATTGGAAGGGGGTTCCCAGGTGTCCTCTGATGGAGGATATCCTTTCCAACGGACGCAAAATTGGCAGCATGTGGAGGTGCCTCGATGGGTGATGATGGATTCCACAGTGTATTCTTCCTCTCCTTGGATCTCCAAGGGCGGAGGGTGGTTGAAATTTGGACTGTGTTTGGGAGTTTCCTGATAGGTGGATAAGAGGGAAGCATGGAAGACTGGGTGGATCTTCCATGTTGGCAGAAGTCAGAGGCGGTAGGAGAGGGGAGAAAGAACCTGTTCGATTTCAAAGGGGCCTTCCCAATGAGGGGCAAGCTTCTTTGATTGATAATGGAGTTTCAGGTTGCGGTTATCTAGCCACACCCTGTCCCCGACTTTCCAGGGTTTGAAGCAGGAGTTAATGCAGTCTTTGACAAGGTTCGCTGCTTTAGTGTGGGCTTCAATAGCTTCCGAGTAGGCTTGTTCGAGAAGATGGAGACGTTTTTCCAATTCAGGGAGGAAAGTGAGTCTGATTTTCAGGTATGCATGGGGTTCATAGCCCATCATGAGAGAGAATGGGGTTTGATTGGTAACAGAATGGGTGGCAGAGTTGTGAGAGAATTCTGCCATGGGGAGGATTTCTGCCCATTTATCGGGTTGATCCAAGGTGAAGAGGTGGAGATAGGTCTCGAGTTCCTGGTTCACCCGTTCTGATTTGCCATCCGTTTGAGGGTGATAGGCGGTAGAGAGGGCCACATTGTAGTTCAGGAGTTGAGCGAGTTCACGAGTGAATGCGGAGGCAAATTGGGGTCCCCGATCCAAGATAACTTTGTTATGGAGACCAAATATGGGAAAGATGTGTTGAAAAAAGATGGAGGCGATGTCTGCAGCAGAGGCGGATTTGTTGCAAGGTTGGAAAATTACCCCCTTAGTAAGCCCATGGTTGACCATGACCAAAATAGAATCAAAGCCGTTGGTCAGGTTGGTGATGAGATCCATGGAGATCTGCTGGAAGGGCCAGGTGGCTGAGGAGGGGATGGGCATGAGTGTGGGGGCACTGGGGTGTGTGTTGACCTTGCAAGCTTGGCAAGGGGCACAGCCTGCGATGAATTTGCAAACAAAGGTGGTGAGGCCAGGCCACCAGTAGTCTTTTTGGAGGAGGTTCATGGTGTGGAAATATCCACCATGGCCTCCCACAGGGGACTCGTGGATGGAGGAAACGAGTTGATGATGGGCTGATTTGGGAATGTAAAGGCATGATTTGTAGTAGAGCATGCCGTTGTCAAAATACCAGTCTTGAGAGGCTGAGCATGGAAGAGGGACAGTGTCCGACTCCATGGTGCGCAGCACATCAATGACGAATTGGTCAGAGGGGGTGGATTCAGTGATCTTTTCGGCAAGTGCCATGTTGAGAAGGTTAATCTGGAGGTCAGGGAGTAATACTTGTTTGGTGTTGTCGGAGGAGATATTGACATCGTGGAGTTGGGAGAGGGTGTCAGCAGGTCCCATACAGTTGCCCAGGACATGGGTCCAAGAAAGGTCATAGTCTTGGAGGAACATCTGCCATCTGGCCTGTCTGTGGGAAAGGGTGCAGGATTCCTTGAAGTAGGTCAAGTTTTTGTGATCTGTGAGGATCGTGACATGGTGGCAGGTACTGGTGAGGTAGTGGTGCCATTCAGAGAGTGCATTTATGACCATGAGTAGTTCAATCATAAATGTCATAGTTTTGCTTGGCAGGGGTGAAAATCTTCGAGAAGTAGGCACATGGATGCATGTCACTGTTGGAGTCCTTTTGCATGAGGACCGCTCCAGACACAGTGAGGAAGGTGTCGGTCATGACAAAGAATGGTTTCTTGGTATCGGGGAAGGCAAGGACTGGTTTGCGTAAGAAGGCATTTTTGATCTTGGCGAATGCTTCAGCATGGTCAGGAGTCCAGGTCCAGACAGCCTTTTTGTGGGTGAGGCTGAGGAGGGGTTTGGCCAGGTCAGAGAATCCAGGGATGAATTTCCAATAGAAATTGCAGAAACTGATGAAAGATTGGACTGCTTTGATGCAAGTGGGGGTGACCCACTGTTCGATGGCATTGAGTTTAGTGGGGTCCATGCAAATGGAGCCCAGGGTGATTACCAATCCAAGATACTCAACCTTGGTGATATTGAATTTGATGAGTTTGAGGGCGAGTTGTTGTTTGCAAAGGCATTGAAGAACTCGTTTGGTTCATTCCTGGTGGAGGGAGATGTCATCCTCTGAGTGTATAAGCATATCATCCATGTAGATGATAAGCCATCCTTCATCAATGAAATCTGCAAAGGTGTGGTTCATATAGGCTTGGAACATGGCTGGAGAGTTGCAGAGTCCAAAGAACATAACAGTGAGTTCAAAGAGGCCGAAAGGGGTGGAGAATGCTGCTTTCCAAGTGTCTTTGGGTCAAATGCAAATGTTGTTGTATCCCCAGCGGACATTGAACTTGGTGAAGAGTTTACTATGTTTGAGTTTGTCCACTAGGTTGGAGATGAGTGGGAGGGGGTATGCATTTTTGACTGTGTGGAGATTGAGGTAGCAGTAGTCTTGACAGGGGCGGAGGGTACCATCTTTTTTGGGAACAAAGAGGAATGGCATGGCCTGGGAAGACTGTGAGGGGTGAATTCGTCTGTTTTTAAGATGTTCATCGATAAAGGCTTTGCAGACTTCTTGTTTGGCAGGATTTAATGGGTAGGACTTAGCACACTGGGGGACGAAGGTGTCCTCGAGTTGTATGGTGTGGTTGAATTCCCTTTTTGGGGGAAGTCCATTGGTGTCCTTTGCTTGGAAGATATCAGTGAATTCTTTGTAGATGTCAGGGAGTTTTCTTTCAGCTTGTCTGGCTTGTTGAGCCAGATCAGTAGATATGGTCATCTTTCGGACCCTGATGGTGATGGAAATGTATTTCATCTGTCTAAGGATGAGTTCTTCCATTTTGACATTTGGGTCAATGTTGAGGTATTGTATTAGTTACCTTTGGTAGATGGTGTCAGGAGAGTTGTGGCGAGGAATCGAGTGAGACTTGGGGATGGTTATTTTTCCGGTGGCCCAATCGATGACGGGGTTGACTTCCTGTAACCAGGGTAGTCCTAGGATAAGGTTCTTGTTTCCTAGATGGACAATGTAGAACCAGCGTTTCTCTTCTTTTTTGCCTAGGTGAAGGGTGAGTTGTACCCGAAATCGTATGACTCCCTTGGCATTGGGAGTGCCATCGGTGTTGTGGGCTGAGATGGGGGTTTTGAGTCGTTCTTTTGGCCAATTGTTTTTGGTGACGAGATCATGGTTGATGAAGCAGGATGTTGCTCCCGAATCAATGAGGGCAGAGAGGTTGATGATTTGGCCAAGTGAACTGGAATAAAGTGATGCAGGAATTTTCATAGAGTGAGACTTACTACCAGTTACAAAGATTGGTCTAATAGAGTGGGAAGGTAATGACATTGAGGCATTCCTTTCTTTCAAAAATCCAATTGGGTGTGTGTGTGTTCAGGGACCTTGGGGGTTTGAACATAGTTGATGGTTTCTCCTAATTCATCAACGTCATTGTCGTATAGTACCCGAAGTGAGTGCAAGATGTCTGTGTTAGAGAGGTTATCATCAGTCTTCAGCCAGTTGATATAATCCTGTACCTTGTCCTTAGGAGAAGGTGGGGGAGGTGTTTCAGTGGTCCTGATGTTTTGGACGGGAGGTCTTTTATAGTTAGAGGGGCTTGGTTTGGGAGGCCCTCCATGTGGGTGGTTCCTGGTGTTGCAACCCTTCTTGTGGCATATGAAGCAAAGGTTGTTCCTAGTGTGGTTGGTGTGTTGCATGGGGGTAAGGTATATCCTGTCAATATCCATGGCATTTGGATTACAAGAGGTGCCCATGTTGCAAGAGGTCCAAGTTGGATTTCCTCTGCCTTGTAGTTGTCGTATATGCCTAGTGATGTCGAAGAATTGTCCTGCCTTTTTGAGCCACT
This sequence comes from Xanthoconium purpureum, assembly GCA_038090075.1. Classification (NCBI taxonomy): domain Eukaryota; kingdom Fungi; phylum Basidiomycota; class Agaricomycetes; order Boletales; family Boletaceae; genus Xanthoconium; species Xanthoconium purpureum. The sequence goes on along the minus strand of JBBPMA010001588.1, from coordinate 546 downwards.
CTTTGTGGGTGGTGGGCTCAGTGGGGAGTGCGGCCATTTTGTAAGCCATGTTGGGAGAGACAGCCCAACTGAGCATATCCATGAGGACATGTTCATTGTTAGGGTGGTCAAGACCAGCTCTCAAGGCTTCTAGTTCAAAATCAGCCTTGAACTCATGGAAGTCACCATGGTAAATGGGGTCTTTCTGTCACATGGCAGTGAGATGGTTCCTGCTTTTGGCATGAAGGTCTGTGGTTAGGAACACTTCCCCAAAGTGAGTGAGAAGTTTTGCAAAAGTTTTCTCAGTTGCTGGCACACTCTCATTGTCCAGCTTCATGAGCCATCCTTCAGAGAAGGAAGCTCCTTGTCCCTTGCTCATTCTGTTGAGCAAGGTCAGGGTTTTGGCCTGATTGTTATACTTTGATGCATTCATGGCGAAGTATTCTTTCATGGCAAGGATCCATCTGTTGGCATCCTCTTGTTTGCCAGAAAATTCTTCCAGGAGACCCACTTTAAGTTCTCCTTGGGAAGCCATATTGTCTTTGGGTGGTGGAAGATCAATGTCAG
>JBBPMA010001587.1:0-10046 GCA_038090075.1 Xanthoconium purpureum | reverse complement strand
GAGGACCATGAATGGTGGGAAGGTGTATGAGAATTCTGCAAAATGTCCGTCAGCGGAGTTCAAACAACATGAGGAACATCGTACGGAAGATGCAGACGGCAGCGATGAGGGAGGAGATGTTGCTGAACTGGGGAATAGCGGAAGCGATGACGAATGCGAGCGCCCAGTAAATGACGACTGATACGGCGAAGAGGTACTTTCCAGTCTTGACCGTCAAAGGCGGGGCACGGAAAATCTCAATCAGAATGTTTTGATAAATGACTTTAACGCCGATGTTCCCGTACAACGCAGCAGCAATCAGACCGGCGACAAGACCTATGACATTCGTCGTCGTCTGTAAACTGTAGAGGGAGATGCCTTGATTCGCAGGCTAATTGGACATCAGAGGTCAACCACTCGTTTGGGAAGATCGCGTAGGGAAGATGCTCACGTTGATGACGAATTGACCTTGGTACGAGTAGACAAACAACCCAAAGAACATGTACACCACCGTGATAAACACTTGTGCGCATGCCATGGCCTTCCAAAAGTCCATCGGTCGACGCATTTCAGCCATGAATTCAATGAAAATCATTCTAGGATAAGGGATGAGGCCGCGCTCCAGACTTTGCTGAAATGTACTTACGCGCCACCATAAGAGAAAACAATCTGGGAGATACCGTTGAGTTGAGGTATGAAGGATTGGGTATTGATCGCCAGAGTTTGCACAGGGCCCGATGGAACGCCAGAATTAGCCAGCGCTGCCGCAAAATTGGGGGGTGTGTGTGCAACAGCACCCATAGTAATGATCAACGTGATAACGTTCAACCAAATGGAAGCGTTTGCAACCCAGCCGAACTTTTGCAATGTTCTGATCTGACCCAAGAACATTCCTGCGAAAGCCTGTGAGTTCACTCTTGCCCAAAATGTAAGGACGCGACCGACCAGCTATCATCCAAACGACATTGCAAACAATGAAGCAAAGCTGTTCCCGTAAGAACATGTAAACCACGGTGATCGTGCAAATGCATACCTTGAACTTTGATACTTCTGAAAGGCCCTGGCCGTTGCCGAGGATAATGATACCGACATTAAAGATGAGCTGCAAACTCTGCAAAACATTGCACACTGCAAGGTCGTCAAGCAATATGCTCGTAAAACGACGTGGCAGACATACAAATGCGGAACCAATTCCCAAAGATACGGTGACCAAGGTCACCAAAGGATCTGAGGGGGAACCGGTCGGAATCCAATTTCAAGAATAGATGCCAGAGTAAAATGCCGCTGTAGGCAGCCATAACACCAAGGGCGACGAAACATGCAACACCCGGACCATATCCCACCTGCGCAAATGCATAGGGTGCCGAGTAGGGACCAAGGATATCTATTTCGCTGATCAGATGGGCACCGATCGTTTGACTGAAACTCTCCTACCGGTAGTGATGAGATAGAAGACTGCGCCCCAACTAGCCGTCCTCAGTGAGCCAGAAGCTGCGCGAAGCTCGGCAGGCGTAACGGCGAGGATAACACTCTCGTCGAATACGGCCTTTTTCTCATCCGAGTGAACAGACTCTTGGTCGCCGAGTCGATTGAGACCGAATAACTCGCTCAGCCAGCCAGTGGGGGGACGGTGTCCTTCTCTGCGTGCTTGAGCAGCCTCCCTGTCTCGTTGTTCCCGGGCGTAAAAGAGATAAGTCTCGAAGTTGGGCGGCAATCCATCGGCGAGAAGATGATGTTCGGGGGCGACGACGTCGTTATTCTCTTCGAGTTGCACGCGAACGTCGTGAGCAGCTGCAGCAGCGGACGACATGGCGGTCGATGGGTGGAGCGATCCAAGGCACGAAGGGGTGGGGATCTGTCGCTTTTAAAAGGTGGAGTATATCAGCGCGGTGCCTGCGAACAGCTGGACCTTGTGGTGCATCTGTGAGGCGGTACCTCAGACTCCGATTGCATGTGTATCAAATTTCCCCGTTAGTCGAGCGTGCGAAGAGACTCGGAAAGTTGTGATCGGGGTTCATGTGCGCGTGCCTGTGGCGACAGCTTATTTGTTAGCCGCGCAAACATACACGCTTAGTAACCGGACCGCTGGGAGATAAGCCATCGCAGCCAGCACCTCACATCTAGGTTTTCTCATTAGCTGGACCTAGAACGAGGGACTGGGAAGGGTACTGCTTGTGCCTGCGTGATGGAATTTCATTTGAGCCGACGGTGACAGTCGGGAATTATGCGATGAGATTGGTCAACATGTCATGTTGCGAGTTGTTATTGATAGCTGCATTGATAAGGACATATCTGCTGGCTGTTCATTCGATTTTAGCGGTCGAAACGTACCTGAAGTGGGTAAAAATCCTATCCCAGTGGCCGCGAAAGTCCCACTGGCAGTGACATGGGAGCTCGACGCGTTGTCATGTGGTCTTGTGACTAGGTGCTGTAGGACCCCGCCCAAGGCTGCGGTTGTAGTTCTAAAGTTGAGGTCAAACGGCCACACGAGTTGGTGTTTAGTGGGAGTCAAGATGACTTGGGTGAGAAAGGACACGCGGTCAACCAAGCGAGCCACAGCTGCCTTGAACTCGACCAATGACCGCTCGCCGTGTTCTATTCATACCAGAACTCCTCGATCTCATATTCAACTTTTTGGACAGGAGAACAAACGTGACAAACGCGTGCGTTTGCAAACGATGGTCCGATGTTGCCCTCGACGTCGTCTGGAAAGAGGTCGACGACCTCCTCCGCCTCTTTCGCCTACTCAAACCGATTCTACACCGGGAAGACACCTTTGAATACTACGTGAGCTGTCTTCGTGTGGGCTGTCTTGCTGCCAACTCATTCTTGCTCGACAGTGCTTTGAGACGCTCCCAGAAGCCAACGACTGGTCCAGGTTCGAAAAGTATGCCTCTCGCGTCCGGTCCTTGAAGTTCCGGCCTGCCAAATACGTCCTCGAAATCTCCCCCTTGTTGGACGATGTCGCCAGAACGCGAACGTCCCTGGAGATCCTACCCAACATGCACACCTTGGAGTGGGTGTTCACCAACAGCGCGCACATGGAACGGTGCAAACTGTTCCTTCACCGCCGTCTTAGACACCTTTCCGTGTCTGCACCGTCTCAGCTGGATCCGCGGTTGGATTTCTATACCGATCTGTGCGCACGCGCACCTCACCTCCACTCGCTCACCCTGTTCGTCAATTTTCCTGGCAGACCCATCGACGACGAACTCCGCATCATCCTACGAGACTTGCCAGAGCTCAAAAGGATCGTGCTCCCAGAATTCCACTACACATCCACGGTTGTCGAGCAACTCTCACAGGCCAAAAACATCACCGTCGTGGACTTCAACCAAGACCTCAAACTCGGCTACGGTGACCCAACCAATGTGGCATCCTTTTCCCCCACGCTCAAGGAGGGCGCGTTTCCATGTCTGCGCGAGCTCAATCTGTCCGTGAGAGTCGACGACGTTGACCGCTTCTTCCGCTCGAGTTTCGCGCCCGTCCACATTACCACATTATACATCAACTCGTACACAGAACACACCCCGACAGAAGTACACACCTTCCTCACCACCCTAACACAACAATGCCAACTCTTGACGAGGCTGCACCTCCAGCTATACCACCGCGTCCTCCCCACCGTCCTTCCCACAGACCAACAGCTCTCCTACGCCACCATCAAACCCGTCCTCGCGTTTCCAAACCTATCTGCCTTTGAAATAGTACACAAATACCCGCTCAAGGTCACGCTAGATGACCTCGAAGACCTCGCCAGCAAATGGCCCCACCTCGAATCCCTCATGCTCAACGCAGAACCCCTCTTCATCGCCCAAGGCGCGTTCACGCTCGACGTCCGCGCGCTTCTCCCCTTTGCGCGCCACTGTCCCCGGCTCCGGGTCCTGGGGCTTTACATCAGCGCCACCGAAGCTGAGATACCGCTGTCACACATCCCGCTCGAGCCCTTTGCCGGATTATGGACGCTCTCCCTGGGTACCTCCCAGGTCCGAGACACGGGCGCCGTTGCGACGTTTTTGAGCCGGATCTTACCCGCGCGGTGTGTGCTCGACATGGGGATTACTTGGACCGAGTTTGGATCCGAGGACAACCGGGTGTTGCCCCACGAGTTGCGGTATCCATTGCAGAAGCGATGTATGGCGTGGCATGCGGTACAAAAGTTGTTGCCGGCGCTTATACGGCTGCGAAAGGACGAGGAGGAGCGGTCGCGCGCGTTGCAGGAGGAGGTGGAGGACTTGCGGATACGGAATCGGTTGTTGATGGATAGGGCGGACACTGGGACCAAGAGCAAGGATACCTGCGTCATGCAATGATGGGCCATGGGTCGTATGTATATGTGTATTATATTACGCTCATGATGTTGTACATGACTTTGGATAACATCGTACATGATTTAGTTGTCGTTGTAGTCTTACCGTTATCTCTAAGTACGTCTTGGAATAGTTTGTTTGTAGAAATACGACATGATGGCGTCGGTGTGGGTGATGGTCAGATTGAACACTGGATGCGTGGCGTTCTGGAGAGCGGTGTTAGGCTTGAAACCGACAGCAACAATGATGTGGGGTGACATACCACACGGTTCACCGCACCACCAAGCACCCGCGACGCCCCCTCCTCTTCAGTCCACGCAAGCGCATCCGCAAAGGCCGTTCGGCGAAGTCGGTCTTGCAACGTATCTGTCTATCGTTGAGCACCCGTATGGACACGGAGGAATCAATAGAGCGCACCCGAAGCCCCCTGCCACGCCCGATCGACCTGCGCACGGCGCTCCGGTAGCGAGTTGACGCTATGCTGCGCCGCGGAGAGCCCAGCGAGACAATACAACGTGTGATACGCATCCGCGGACCTATGCCTCCCGCGTCAGATCGACGACAAGGAAATGGGGAACAATCAACGTACTTGGGCGGTTTATCCCGCAGACCCGCGGCCGGGTGCTGCGCCGCACACAAGATATACCTCTGCAACGCCGCCTTGTCCCACACCGTCTCGCCGCGCGCCGCGTCAGCGCCGGCTGTGTCCAGCACCTCATGCATCATGCACGGCGGGGACGACACTTCCACGTCCTCCCACTCGTCGCCGTCGTCGGCGGGGTCATGGACCTCCACATCGGTACCGGCGTCGCCGTGTGCGCGACTGCCCGCAGTACTTGTCCCCCTGACGACAGCCACGCCCTGTGATGCGAGCAGTGCGAAGCACCCTCCGACCCACCACGAATAACACCCATCGACGAGCTTGTTCGTCCGACCTCGGAACCCGCCCAACTCGATCTCGGAGCCTTGCATCTGCACGAGCCATCGGAGCAGCTTCTTGTAGTCGATCGATGGGTGGTGGCGAGACTGCGTCAGCGTCAGCGCGAGATGGGGCAACATCATGATCCACGAGGCGAGCCCACAAAAGGTGTACCCCCCGTGCGCCTCCCCAAGGGGCGGCCTCACGTCCGAAAGCACCCTCTCCGCACCTGCGTCTGCGCTGTAATACGGCTGTGACGCCGACGCGAACCCGCCTTCGTACGTCTGGCACGACGCGATGAAGCCGGCAGTGCCGTCGAGGAGCTCAGGGGTGAGCAAGTCCAGGAGGTACGCGACAACGAGGAGACAGTAGATGCCCCTGCGGACGTATGAGCAACGGCGATTGAGTGCACAGAGCGAGAGGGGGTTACCGGACGTCTATCTCGGCGTGATGTGCCACCAGAAAAGACCCGTCGGGTTGCTTGAGTGACATGAAGAAAGCATAGAGCTTTTCTCTGTGAGCGTCGCATGAGCTGCGACATCGAATACGAACGCGAAGGAGACGCACCTATCGATCTGATCCCATCCACCCCGTGGCCCAGGTCGCCCAGCGATCGCAAGCGCGCATACAGCCGCGTATGTCGTAAGGAGATGCGCCGCCTGCCCTGGGCCGCCGCCAAACCCGCCCTCTGGATGCTGCCACGCCAAAATCGTATCAATCGCCCTGCAGAATGAGGACGCCCATCAACCCAAGGCCCGAGTACCTTGACAAGTGAAGACTCGCGCACCGTTGTTTGTGATCGGGGTCCAAGGCGACGCCCAGGACGCTGAAACCTTGGAACGTCCAGTACAAAAGCCAGGGCTGGCTCGCATCCTGGCTGATGTAGCGCGATGGGAAGCCCTGTCTGAGGTTTCGCAGGAGAAAGTGGAGGTGGTTCTGGCGTTGGAGGGATGGCGGGGACGCTGGATCGAGGGGGATGTGTTTGAGGAGGATGGACTCGGTTTCTGCCTGGAGGTCAGAGGTTGAGGTGAGGTACTGATCGTCTGCTGATCGTCGCGGTTGAGCCATCGCGCGTGGTTTCAGTCAAAGTTGCAAGACAATAACGTCTCCATTGAAGTCTTGATTGGTTCCAATGGAACACCTCATTTCGCACGTAGTACGTATTACAAAACTCTCTCGACCAGACCCAGACCCTCCTTCTCCAACACTGCTCGGATGGGCTCGCAAATCTCTTTGCTGTATGGCGCGAGAACACCCGGGGTATTGACCACACCGTCTAACACGAGCTGGGTAGCAATGCCGCACGGAACACCCACAGTAACCGCCATGGCGGAGTGACCAGCCGGGCTTCCGTACCGTTCGAGCGTCGACGTCAGCGTTTGCTTGTTGCACGTTATCAGCACCTGTTGTTTCATTCCACCAAATGGGCTTACCTCTGTCCCGTCGGCCCATTCCACGACAAACTTGTGCTGTAGCATAACCAGATCACGCTCGCCCTCCTCGTACTTCATCAATCCTTCCAACTGCGCACAGAGGGTATCCAACAAGTTCTTTCCCCTCGGAACGACCTTTGTATTCGAGAATAACCCAATCCATCGGAAGCCGGATATAATGCGAGTACTCTCGCTTTCGTCGGGGAATTTGCACACAGACTTGATGTGGGACACGAGCGAGCTGGGTGCGTGGTCAGAAATGCAAAAGAGAAGTGCCTCACTGTTCACCTTTCCGATGCGTCATTGGCACCGATGGCCCTCTGGGTGACCTCTGCCCATGAAAGATCCGCCGTCAACCATCCCTTCTCGGTAGCATCCAGGAAACCCAACTCGACCAAAGCTTTGATGAATTCGGGGAATCCCTGGTAGCGCAAAGTGCCGCGGACGATGGTCTCCGCCTCCGGGATGTTGTAGAACTCGCGGAAGGGAACCGAGTTCCGGTTGGGATAGGCCACGAAGGCGAACGCGGGGGAGATAAAGTACGGTTTGGCGTATTGCATGAGGTCGCTTCCAGAAATGTCGAGCTGCTTGCCCTCTGATAGGTATGAAGCCGAGTTTAGCAGAGCCAAGAGGACGCCTCGTGACGACCAAGAGAATTTGTACCCCAAGGGATTTCCAGAGCATTCCGGCGCAGGAAGCCCACCGCAGTACGACAGGAACTGCTTGATCTTTTCAGGTCAATGGTCATCAGTACCGTTCGTCGTCTAGAACCTCGAACATCACCTTTCCGCCCTTCTCATGCACCTCTGAAATGGTCTTGATCGCATAAAGGTGGTCGATACCAGGGTCAAGACCAATTTCGTTCATGATGACAATGCCAGCTGCCTTGGCCTCCGCATCAAGCTCCTTCATGGCGGGGGAGACATAGCTTGTCGTAACAACATGGGTCTTCCCCTTGATGGCAGCCTTGATGACCGTAGCATGGTGGGTATAAGGGATCAAAGAAATGACGAGATCGTGGGCAGCCACCTGCGCCTCGAGATCGGTCGTGGAGCTGACATCGAGGGAGATGGCAGTGGCATTCGGAAGACCCTCTGCCAAGGCCTTGGCACTGCTGAGCGTCCGGCATGCTGAAGTCCGTGTTAGCCTCTGATTGCGCGATCGAATGCGAACACTAACCGATGACGAGTTCATTAACTGGGTTACGAACGACATACTCTGCACATGGACGCGCGACGAAACCTGATCCAAGAAGAAGGATCTTGCGCGTCTTCTTGCCCTCTTCTGCGACTTTCGCAGCCAGTGCACTCCTGCCAAAGAGGGGTCGAATGTCTCTTTTTTCCTCGAGAATCGCACGAGCGAACTCGGGGAGGACAAAGGCGATGCGGTGGACCTGCTCATTATAGTAACGCGTATCCTTGACCTGTCGAACTGGTTCGCTGAGCACTCTTCCTGCGTCCTTTGAGCACACGATGAACCCGATCTGCCCAGAGGGGTATGTCGGGATGGTGGTATAAGCGTACTGCGAAACGGGGAAGATCTCGCGCGTCATGTTTCGCAGTTGAGAGATGAGAGGGAGGTGAAGCCAGAGACACTCGGCCTGGGTGGAGATGTGACCGCCCGGGGCCAACGCATCGTGGAGTAGCTGGAAGTACGGCTTTTGGAAGAGCGATTCCGCAGGACCAACAGGATCGGAGGAATCGGTGATGATCACATCGTACGTTGCTTGATTGTCCGCGAGGAATTTGAAACCGTCCCCAATGAAGACTGTGACGCGCGGGGAAGCCAAAAGCTCAGACATGTGCGGAAGGTACGTCTTGGATACTCGGATCACAGCCTGTATGCGAGGGTGAGATGGGTGACGGGGAGGTGGAGGGGGGTCGCACCTCGTCAATGTCGCACAGGACGACTTGCTCGACCGTGTTGTGTTTCAAGACTTCTCTAACGACGCCGCCATCGCCACCTCCGATGACGAGCACTTTTTTCGGGTTGGGGTGACTCGCAAGAGGGAGATGCGATATCATCTCTTGGTAGCTATCGCGTCAACGTGATTAGCCGTAATCTGATCTCTGTGAGGGCTACGTACGAAAACTCGTCGCGTTCGGTGCACTGGATGACACCATCTAGCACCAAGACGTTACCGTAGGTCTCAGATTTGAAGACGAGGACGTCTTGGAAGAGAGATTTTTCGACGTGGAGGATTTTGTTGACTTTGAGGGTCATGGCCTGGCCGGGCCATTGGGAAGAAATCTCCCGGAACCAGCCATCTGCAAGTTGTTGGTATTTTTTTTGTTGGGTATTATGACGGTCTTACCTTGAATCGAGGGATGAGAGAGTGGAGGAGACATGGTCAACTTTCTGATCAACAATGGAAGCCGAGTTTTCCTTTTGGTCCGAGTTTGGCCCGTCGCTGATCCTCTTATCATCACCACATTAACTCCATTTGCTACTTCCTATTTACGTGTCGAGTAGAATTCAGGGTCCTTGTATCTAGCTTGTACATAGTATGAGCATCTCCCTCCCTAGTGAGACCACGCGACCGGTGACCCTGTCATTGCTCGGCTCGGCGAAAAGAAAACGTGCTGCTAGGTGATGGTATGTCACATCGACTTGTTCTTCAAAGGGGATATGTTTGACAGCTCCCCAATCGAGCCGGACAATTGGGCGGACTGGAAAATATACAACTCAGCGACGCCAGATCCATCCTCGATTAGCCCCGTCATAGATTCCCCCTTTGTCCTCCCGTCACCATCATACGGCTTTCTGGAAGGTTTTTCCCTTTCACAGCTTCGCCCCTTGAGATGGTGATAAAGTCCGGCGTGACAAAGGGCCCTTCATTTTAATGCATCCAACTTTCCAAGGCTTTCTTTACCTCTCTCCACGCCATGAACAAGAAGAGGAGTCTCGACGATACTTGCACCATCTTTCTTTCACGCCGCCGCTTCCGTTCCCCCCTCACAAGTCAGAGGGCTGCGAGCGAGTACCCTCGCTATGCCCCAACGTCGCGCGCGGAGAATATCACCCCTCCGTTTGATTTCCTTCAGAGGCCCGTCGAGCTCCCCGAGCTTCCCGCCACCGCGCTGCCGCCTTCCAAGAAGCCGCTCCCTCTGCCTGGTTCCTCTGGCGAGCTACGGCCTAAACCCATCCGAACGACCAACGGTCGCCATCACGTCCCCCGTCCCCGCAACCCGTTCATCCTCTTCCGTTGCGACCTCGTCCATCAACGAAAGGTTCTTCCAAGGTCAGACCTAGATGACACGAATATCTCCCGTATCGCTGGGGATTTATGGCGCGAAATGACCGCTGCCCAAAAGAAACCGTGGATCGAGCTCGCCGCCAAGGAGAAGGCGCGCCACGCCCTTCTTTATCCCGACTACAAGTACGCTCCGGCTCACAATGCAGCCA
>JBBPMA010001585.1:0-10055 GCA_038090075.1 Xanthoconium purpureum | reverse complement strand
GTTCGGAAGGAGATCCCGAGGTGGTTGAGACGGCTAGGCTTGCGAGGGTGACCGTCAGGAGTGAGGTCAACAGCTTCCCTCTGCCTCGAAATGGCGTTCTCCAGGTCGTTGAGCTGGCCGAGGCGCCAGAAACGAGTGAGAAAGGAGTTACCAAGGTTGTTAAGACGGCCGGGCTTGTCAGGGTGACCGTCAGGAGTGAGTTCGACGGCTTCCCTCTGCCTCGAAATGGCGGTCTCCAGGTCATTGAGCTGGCCGAGGCGCTCGAAACGAGTTCGGAAGGAGTTACCCAGGTTGTTAAAACGGCCAGGCTTGTCAGGGTGACCGTCAGGAGTGAGGTCGACGGCTTCCCTCTGCCTCGAAATGGCGTTCTCCAGGTCGTTGAGCTGCCCGAGGTGCTCGAAACGAGTGAGGAAGGAGTTACCAAGGTTGTTAAGACGGCTGGGCTTGTCAGGGTGACCATCAGGAGTGAGGTCAACAGCTTCCCTCTGCCTCGAAATAGCGTTCTCCAGGTCGTTGAGCTGGCGGAGGTGCTCGAAACGAGTTCGGAAGGAGATACCGAGGTTGTTAAGACGGGTGGGCTTATCAGGGTGACCATCAGGAGTAAGGTCAACAGCTTCCCTCTGCCTCGAAATGGCGTCCTCCAAGTCGCTGAGCTGGCCGAGGCGCTCGAAACGAACGAGGAAGGAATTGCCGAGGTTGTGAAGATGCGTGGGCTTGTGAGGGTGACCGTCAGGAGTGAGGTCAACAGCTTCCCTCTGCCTCGAAATGGCGTCCTCCAGGTCGTTGAGCCGGCCGAGGCGCTCGAAGCGAATTCGGAAGGAGATGCCGAGGTTGTTAAGACAACTAGGCTTGTCAGGGTGACCGTCAGGAGTAAGGTCAACAGCTTCCCTCTGCTTCGAAATGGCGCCCTCCAGGTCGCTGAGCTGGCCGAGGCACTCGAAACGAGTTCGGAAGGAGATACCGAGGTTGTTAAGACGGCTGGGCCTGTCAGGGTGACCGTCAGGAGTAAGTTCGACAGCTTCCCTCTGCCTCGAAATGGCGTCCTCCAGGTCATTGGACTGGCCGAGGCGCTCGAAACGAGTGGCGAAGGAGTTGCCGAGGTTGTTAAGGCAGCCGGGCTTGTGAGGGTGACCGTCAGGAGTGAGGTCAACAGCTTCCTTCAGCCTCGAAATGGCATCCTCCAGGTCGTTGAGCTGGCCGAGGCGCTCGAAACGAGCGACGAAGGAGTTGCCGAGGTTATTAAGGAGGCTGGGCTTGCCAGGGTGACCGTCAGGAGTGATGTCAAAAGCATCTCCCAGCCTCGATATCCCCTCATCCAGGTCTGCTTGGTCCCCAAGGTGTTCGAAACGATAGAGTAGCGCCACACCCAGATTCCCTAGCCCTGCGCGGTACCGGTCGTCCCACGGCGAAGTGGCCCTGACCAATTCCCGCAAAACACTGATCGCCTGTTGCAAGTCCGTCGGATCACCGAACCGTTCGAAACGGGATATCAAATTGTGCGGGTCTTCATTCGTTGAGCGTGAAGCTGAGCCCTGTTTCACTAACAACTGGCCAATCTGTTCCGCGGGTTCCACTCTATGCCCGCTATGGAGTTTCAGCATGAACAGCGTGACCCGGTTTGAATGATTGTCCGCAGAGCTGAGCTTCATCGCTTCATGCAGCAATACTTCAGCCTGTGCTCTAACGGCCTCGTCTCTCAGCTTCTGGAATCGTGCGGAATACACTGTGGCCAGCCGAATTAGGGTGGAAGGTCTGTCGGGGTGACCGATAGGACGGGCAACGAGTGCATCATGGTACAAACCAAGTGGGACTAGCAAATCTCCATCCTTCGCCTGACAGAGAATGAATTTTGCTGTTGCCAGGTTCGACTGAGCTGCCGCACGACAAGGATGATTTGGTGGACAAACACGGAGCGCCCGCTCGAACTCTGCGACGGAATCCTCCAGATCCTGTTTCTCGCTATGCTTTCGGTAACGCGAGAGAGCGCTGTGGCCTTTGTTCGTCGCGTTTTCTAGCTCGCCCTTGGACTCAGTTGTTGACTGTGGATGTACGACGATTAGCAATGATGCTGTCCGCACAAATCATCCACTTACGGAATGAGGGCTGAGGAACCTCGGTGTTGATGCGTCACCGCCCTTGCACTTTCGCGGTATGACAGTCACTAAAATGGACGAACATGGGGATACAACATCCCCATCCCTCGGGAGAAAAGCGAACGCTATCATGGCATAAGTGTCCAAAATTCATGGGCAAAATTTGCTGGCACTTACGAACTCCTCTCGCGCTGCGGTCCAACAGTTGCTCCATGGTAATTGTAATCTTTCGCAGCTGCTCCCCAGAACCCAACATGGGCTGGAATTCAAAAGATGCATAGACTTCAAGATGGACGGTGGCCGACAAAATTGACGGACTGCAAAGTGCATCAGGACAATCCATAGCCGAAGAAAGAGGATCTTACATCGGGATTGGCCCAGTCCATTCGACGACATCGTGGTTTACTGATGAAGGCTTATTCTCGGTCCTCCATTCAAGGCCGCTGTGATGTATTGCTGTGTAGAAGCCAGCAGGGATGCCTCTAAGTCCCAGAGCGACGTCTGTCGCTCGGATACCTACGTTGTTATTAATATTGTTTGCAAACTGTGGAGGAACGAGTCTCATACTCGTGATCATCAGTTCTTCGTTCTCGTCTAAATGAATTGATGCATCTGATGAGAACGACCCAACCTGTCCTGCTAAAGCGGTTTCCTCTGGCTCTCGTTCCTTCGTGGGATGGGGGTGGGAAACACCGGGTGATACACCGTCCTGCGGAATAGGTCAGTTGGCGACCTAGCAGCTATGTCACGGGACCCACGTTCTCTTTCTTGTCCGCGTGCGTTGATGTGTCTGAATAAGGCGAGCCATCATGTGGCTGGACTCCTAGCACAGCGGTCTCTTCTTGCCCCTGTTCTTGCGTGAGGTTGGGTGATGGTATGTCGTTCTGCAGGATAAATCAGTCGGTGGTCTAGCAGCTATGCCACGGAACCCACAGTCTCGGTCTCGTGCATGTAAAATGATGTGTCTCCACTCGGTGTGCGGACTGCTGGTCCATGGGTCTCCCCTTGCTCTTGCTCCTCCATGGGGTCAGAGGGGGAAACGCCGGGTGATGATAGGCCGTCCTGGAGGATAGGTGAGTCGACGTTCTAGCAGCTAGGTCACGAAACCCACATTCTCCTTGTCCACGTGTATTGATGTAGCTGAAAAGGACGACTCATCCTGTTCCTGGACTCCTGGTACAGGCTCATCTTGTTCTTGCTCTTGCTCCTGTGTGGGGTCGGGGTGAGAAGGGTCGGGTGTTGGCGTACTGTCCTAGAGGATGAATCAGTCGACGATGGCATAGCTACTAGTAGGTCATGAAGCCTACGATCAAGGAACCAGATGGCAATGTCGCAGCTTCATGCAATTGATCCTCTCCTGCGCTCGATCTGCTAGTCATCAGTGGTTGGACTTGTAAAGCGAACGGTTGATGTGTACAACAAGGGACTTACCTGGAGCGCGGTAACCTCCATAATCCCCTCCATAATGAAACGAGCCTTGTTCGCCTCAACACAATGGGCACATGATGCGGTCCTTCCTCTCCTGTGCCCGATCTGCTGCTCGTCACTGCTTAGGCTGGCTGTTGGGATATGCAGCGAGGGACGTACCCGGAGCACATTGAAGTCCATATTCGCCTGCACAGTAAGCCAAACCTGGTCGACAGCGACGTTGTTGATCCACCCTGCGGTTGTTCTTCTGCTGTGTTTGATCTACTGGACATCACTGCTGAAGGGAAACTGAGGTGTTGAAGTTGCAGAAAGGGCGCACCTGAAGCGCTTTCATATAAACTTGTAGTCGCTGTGCGCGCAGCAGTCACCACAGCAAGTTGTTGTAGGCCTCGAGGACACAGCGGGTCCTCGACACGCGTATGTAGCGGCCTGACGTCTGTCTGTGTGGTTTCAACGCAGATACCGCGAGGACTCACCCGCACAAGCGGTGCGAGGCCAGCTAACGCAGAGTTACGAGCTCGAGTCCAAACCATGAGTCGGATGGCACAATTATAGTTTCCGAGCTCACCAACTTCATTGGCATCAAGTCTCATGGAGTTCTTCCGCGTCCGACTCTGCGTCTCTCAGTCTTCACAAGAGTCGTGACCAACCGTTTTCTCCATGTGTCGCCGTTCCACAGGACTGCGTGGTTCTCATTTCCGGCTGTGCAATGCAGGAATGTTCGAAACGCGACGAAAGGGAGGATACTGTACGCGCGCTCGGCATCCCTGACAGGTTCCTCAGAATCCGTGGGAAGGATACTCACAATATTTACTTTGTTGGAGTACGGCGACCGCTCACTAGTGTAAATACGAGCAAACCAAGCTCGGCCTCGTCGGCATAGACATGATCGAGGCTTACACATCAGAGTCGCATATTTCCAATAGTACCGTAGTATAAAGGTCGGCCCAGCATTAGGGGATCAAAGAATTGAAGTCGTCGTCCCCGGCCCTCATAAAGGGCTCTCTCAGTCTGATTCTAAGTCACTCTCGCGCATCCATCCTCCCACGAGATACTTATTACCTTGAACGCACCAACGACAGCACTGAAACATGTATAAAGACTCATCTCGGTGCCCCGAGTAGGCTCATGCCGCCAGTCGGACAGCGACGACCACGCCATGACGCTCTCACTCAACTTTGCTACGTCCGTCAACACGGCACTCCTCATCTACATACTCTATTCTACCCGAAAGATCGTCTTCCCGCCTATCTCGTCCCTCAAAACTGTCCTACACGAGTTCAAGCAAGGCTACTCATGGATGCCCAGATCCCATATACCTACCGTCCTGCTTCAGGCGTACATTCCAAAGACGCTCGCGCCTTTCGACGGCAAGGACGGTGGACGGATTTTGCTCGCGATAAACGGCATCGTGTTTGACGTCACCACAGGGCGCGGGTTTTATGGACCTGGTGCGCACGCGTTGGAATTCTTCTGGGGTTGAAGTTGACGACGTGACTCAGGTCTTGGGTATGTATGGCAACTTTGCAGGCCGGGATGCCTCTCGGGGCATGGCCAAGCGGTCTTTTCATTTGGGTATGTGCTACTACGGATTCTACTCGGTGCATTGCGTCACATAGTTTTCGCCACTCAGAAATGTTGACACCAACCTCTGGACAAGCTGAAGGACCTCCGCCCGGATGAAATGTACATGTATCCACCTGATATTTACACTTGTTCTGACGCGTGTTTCTCAGCGAAAACATGAAAGGTGGGTCAAGTAAATGTACGTTTCACTTTATTCCATTCATCGTCCCTCGGGCTGGATTGAGCATTGTTCGAATAGCCACACTTGAAGCCTGTCCAAATACTAGTGCCAAGTGGACGAGACAGGCAACGGCCGACTCTACGCACGCGGATGTCAATAAGTAGGCTGTGTCAGCTGTGAGGATGTCTTGGGACACGACAAAAACATATGATGGTCGTGGAGTGGCCTGGCTGGGCGTGGTAGCAACGCGCCGACGGCTAGCGACAGACAGCAGTACTTGCCCGGACATACGCAAGAGTGCTTCCCAGCAGCCTCCGATCGCAATTCAGTACTCAGTACTTGTTCTGTCATCCAATTACAGTACAACAATGAATCGTATTCAATAAATAGTAACTAGTCCAGGGTTGTATACAGCTTTATCGCTAAAAACAAACCCATGTTCCATCCAATATCCGACACATCATGCGCGTCCGCGATGCATCACTCAACAATGAAAGGAGAGGATACCAGATAGGTCGCAACAAAGGTTTGGCATCCCCATTATACGTGATTCGGTATGTTCCAGCTATCACAAAAACAGTCCATAAGATGACAAGTGCATGACACATTTGTCTACTCACCAAGCGTACCTTCCTCGATTGTCCTATGGGAAGACGAGGTGCATGGTCGACGAAAGCGCAAGATAGTAAAAAGTCAAACTTACCAGCTTATATCGACAGTGCTTGTGCTCGACAAACGGTTCATTCTATTCCACTGGTAGATAGTCGATGGATGCGAATCGGTGCGTACGGTCGCCCAGGCGGTGTTTACAAGCCTGTCAATCGTAAGAAATGTCACTTCGAGGCGGAGATTGTTCTGTAGTTACCGAGCATGTGGGCATCATTTGATCAGTCTTGAATCTCGCGGACACAAAGCAGGACGCTTACCCCCGGATTAGCCCCTACGAACTGCACCGTAACAGTATCTTCCACAGAGTATGTTGTATTTTTCACACCTACCAAGACATCTCCAAATTTGTTGGATCCTGCGCTGTCGAAAATTACTGGCGTCTACATATAATGCCTGAGCAAGGAGTAAATGAAGAGGGGAAACTGAGGTACATACCTGCAATGGAATTGCAGCTGAGGTCTATTCAGGTGGAGGAGCATCAGACGTCGGCAATTCCATGACGTTGTCAGCGAGGTAGGGAACCAGAGCGCTGTACCGATCGATATAAGCTTCGAGTGTCGCTGGATGTCCCAACCAAGTCAGCTGACAACGTTCTGTGCGGAAAGCTTGGTTAACCAGGCCCGAAGATCGTGGAGGCTCCCTCGTATCTCTGAATGGAGTACTCTTCGCGTGTTGTGACATAATGTCCATAAGTATGGGCAGGACCAACGACAACAACATATGCTGAGTTGTCAAGGATGCCAGACGAAATCAATTCCGAACGTAAAGCCTCACTGACGTTTCGAGGAAAGGCAAGGATCAGATCGCTGCATACTCTTGGCAACGATTACGCACCGCATTCGCCGGCCAGCTATGGTCGTTAGCTCCCCGGGAATGACGAAAACAACAAAGTTGCCGACACGGAGCATTTGAACGTCGACCGTGTGTGGTGACCATCGATACGTTTTGTCGGCATAACCCTATACGTGGGTGAATTAATGCTACATGCGACTTGAGTTACAGCGCACGGTGTTCAGAAGGACGGGCTTCGGATACTGGCAATCGATCTGTTCCTGTGACGGAGGTGGAGTCACTGCACCTGCCAGTGGACGATCAGCATTTCAGTACGAGTCGCAATGAAACGAATTACCTCTGACAATACCCCAAAACGGATTTCGAAGTTTAGACAAGTTGATGTCTTGGACGAGATCAAACCCCCCAGGGCCATCACTTTCCGAGTGGAACAAGCGAAAATGCAAAATATTTGAAGTGACCAACAAAGTGGATCATGAGCTGGCGCGTCCTCTCTTGAGAGAAAAATAAACTGACATTGTACCACCCGCGAAGCTATATCCTGTAGAATCAGATGTTGGTTTAGCAAACCAGACGGGAAAATAAGACGGGAACAGACCAAGTGCAGCAGGACAAGTGCGTGCAGTGCTCCTGTCAGATGGTGAACGTATAATTCATCTTAAAACCGGTTATTCCCCCAAACTTGCTCGAAAAGAGTCGAAGTGTTCGCGGTTTCAATCGTAGTGTTGGGGCTGGAGAAAATGGATTTATACGTTGACGATTCCATGATTTCATGCGCAGCTTCGAATTGGGCATTTCCAATAAAAAAATTGGAAGCGAAGTCTGAGACGTGGAAGGCTGGCCCCCTGTGCGTTTTGGAAAGTGGAGGAAAGCGTACCGTAAATGGACGAGGCTTTAACTTCACGCACCAACCGTGGCAATCCTGGACATAACCACCACATGTTGCGTGCTCGTACTCGCAGAGTTGACCGTCATGTGACTGACAGGAGGTACACGCCTAGGCTAATGTTGTGTAAAGTGTATGGGCGTCAATTAGAGTAATAACCAACCAGAAAGCTTTCCACAACTCACGTATTTGGGCTCGTGTCACCAACGTTCGCTAAGGAGAAGTAAAAAGGCGTTATTGGACGTGCAAACCATGGAAACTAATAGTCCAAAGGCGCATTCGGGAGGAATTTGACCGACATATGGTGACGTGTGACGAAAGACGGGATGCGAGCAGGATGTACACTGAAGAAACCCGGCCAAGAAGCTGTTGTTTCCGGGAACGGAGCTTGGCTCCATATATACTATGAGTGGTATTTCAAGCAATGAAACACGAGCGAGCGAGGAGCATGACACGTGAAGGATTCAATGGACGTGACCAAGTACGACATGAATCACGTTCACTAGTGTTTTGAGTGAAAAGGACCACCGCAGACAGAGGTGAAGGATGCGAAAAGATAAGGCCCTGTGCGTAACCAGAGCAAGCGTAAGTCTGAGCCATTATTCCGTGTCTGTGAGCACGTGTGGAACGTCTTCGGCTCAGAGTTGTTAGTAACGCAGTGGTGAGGTATGTATCCCGTTCTATTTTGGATGCGGCAACAGGCCTTTTAAGCGAAAATCGAACAAGTCATTCCAACTCTCGTAGAGGGGCCCGGAAACGACGGACTATAGGGTCCCATTCGAGAGTCCTCGAGTGAAACTGGAGAGGAGGTAGCAGTTCTGTACCTAGCAAAAAGCGCAAGGAAGCGTCCCCATAAATGGTAAGCTCCCTGACACGGTGAGAATAACGACCGACGATAGCTAATTGCGCAGAGAAACCAGCTTCCTCCACGGAGAATCGAGCAATGAGTCCGAAGATGCGCGGCATGTCCGAGCCAAGGAAGCCAGCGTCCCTTCCGCTGGATCATTTTCACGACAAAGACAGTCCAGGATGGCCCACAACACATCTAAGTATTGGGTTGCGTTGATCGACCGCCGACATGGCGCTTGAGAGCACGATTTCGTGTTGTCGAAGTTGAAATGTTGACCCCTTGCCTGGCTGACTACATAGATATATTGGATCTGCCTGCACTGGGAACTGACCGGCTCGCCCAGAGGCGATGGTAAGGCTTGTGCCGAGCCATTGCCTCTGAGGGGGGTGCTCACTGGGTATCTGCCAAAACACAGAAACACCTCACTATCGAGGTAGAAAACCTGTATATGATAATCAATCCGATAGACGTATTAGAGGTGACATCGTCGATCAAGCCCTCTTCTTCTGCTTCCTCTTGGCCGGTCCAGCATCCTCCTCGATGCGTCCAAATTTGCCCGCTTTCCTGTTAACAATACGCAACAAAGCTCTCTTGGCTTCCCCATTCGGGAAACTGGTCAAGTCGAAGTAGACAGGGGCCAGATCCAGTAGCCTACCAACATCGTGTTTAGACGAGGCAAAATTTGACCAAAGCGACGTACCACTCAGGCTTGACCTCCGTCACCGTCCGAATATATGGTCTTGTCGTTAGGACGAACTCGTTGAAGATGACCCAGTCTGGCTGTGTGTCCAGGCCGCAAGACGGGTGTAAACCAACAACCTAAAACCATCCCATCAGTGGACCTTGTCGGAAAGGGAACCAAGAGACCCAACGTACTTGATGGTCTTTGACTGTCAGATAATTGCCCTTTTCACCCTCCTTGTGGGCCACTTGCATAAAGAAGCCACAACATAGCGCTTTCCTAATGCTAATACTCCTCTTTTCCTCGTCCGCAGTAGAAAGCAGGGCCACTTCGTAGCGCTCCATAGTGCGCTCCAGTTGCTGGCGGACGTTCTCGGCTTGAGCAAGCGAACGCGCTGAAAGATAGTTGTTCCAAGCCCAACTTCTATCGCCCTTGTCTGCGCAACATGTTAGCGATCGATGCGGAAAAACAAATCGCGACTAGTGCTTACTTTGCATGTAAGAGTTGTACACGTTGAGTAAAGTCGAGTGATCGCCATCCGGAACAGTAAGCATAGCTTTTGCAGCGTCTGCCTCTTTACGCTGGTTGTTCGGCCGAAGCCATACACTTGGCACTGGAGAATCGAAATAAGCGTCCATTTAGAATACAAGAACGACTGTAACCCTTACCGGACAACATAGCCGTGATTGTCAGAATCTCGTTACTACAATTGAACTCGGGACTGGATATGAGCATCTTTGAAAGCTGGAAGAAACATCACCGAGTATTCCAGGGAGCGTACGGATGAGCACCCACCTGAGGATCCAACGGGAACTCGGCCATGATACTTCCCAGTGCGGTAAGGCCGCCGTCGTCGTCCAGCGCCGCCAGATAGTTCAACAACTCCAAGGCACGCATGAGGGTTTCTG
>JBBPMA010001584.1:0-10058 GCA_038090075.1 Xanthoconium purpureum | reverse complement strand
TATTTAATCGGAGCCTGAATTCTTGCTGTAGCACCAGATTTTTCAGTACTACAAAATCATGGTTTTTGACAAATTGTGCAACTACCGAACAGGGCCTAAGTTGTGATTGACTCAATGCAACTGTCAGGGGATGCAGTGTTTGAAGAGCCACTGGTGATTGCCACCTGCCACATGCCATGAACATGGCGGTGGCATTTGCACAGTAATAGGTGCTCATATATGGTATTATCATGCTAAGTTTACGTGCTATCAGGAGCTCTGCTCACAGCTTTCCCCTCAACACATGATGAACCTTGCTGAACTCCGTATGCATCTACATGTCAAATACATATCAAAAACAGATGCACGAGAGCGCCTTAGACGCAAACAGCACCTCATGTTGACCAGTGAGAACACAGCCATGGTTGGCCCCACTGATGGTGCTAGTGGTACTAGTAGCACTCATCCCTCACCCGCATCAACTCCCCCAACCACTATTATGCTCCCCACCACAGCTGCTCTTATTCCCACAGTCAATCAAGCACCTGACTTGGAGTCTGAGTCAGTCTTGATGTCCGAACCGGCCACCCCCCTGGATGAAAGCAATGGTGAAATTTCACTCAGTTTGATTGCTTGGAACCTTCGGGAGCAGTCACAATGCCAGTGGCAGCCACGATTTCACAGCCATTGGAAAAAATTGCACTTGAAAATTTGTTTGACTTTTAGAATATGATGTGGGCCGAAATTACTTGCAGGACATCAATGAAGTCTCTTGATGAAGAATTGGAGTTGTACGAACTGGTAGATATGGATGCTCATGGGGAGGCAGATGATGTGGACATTGTTGATGATCCAATGTTGTCATGATGACATGATACCATCCCTTAGGTCCAATCAATGTACATAGTATCTATGTGACTTTGAATGACTGAACAACCAATCACATATGGTTTCGTGCAACAGCTCACCCTGGGAATGCCATCCATGGATTTGTGGCTTTCCACCAGCATGCCAGTGGCTCTTCAAACACTGGGGGGATGACTGTATATGACATACCTTGCAATGGGCAGTGGCGTGAGAAGCATGTGCATGAGAGGCACTGTCCATCAGCAACATCATGACGGATTAGGGTTTGTCAAATGAAGGCCTCCAAGTTGTCGCTAAGTAAGAGGCGCGAGTTACTACATTCAGCATACCTTTCCACTTCGTCTCACTTGGCAAATGCCCCGTCCTTTCTGCGATCAGGAAATGAAAACGTCGACACAGCCCTTCAAGTTGCGCAGCATGTGGCCAACCAATCAGCGCTGACATTACGTGTCTTTCATTTACATCTTGCTCCCATACCTTCACCGCCATTCCTAATCCCCACTCATGGCCGCGAAAACCGGTAAATCAGCACTCCTCCTGGGTGGGAGCCATGGGCAAGAAATTCCTCGCCGAACTCTTCGCCAGCGACGAATGGGCCCGCGTGGGTGAATATGGTCGGCGCGTGAGCGCCGCCGAGCCTGGCCAAACGCACCCAGCCTAACTCGAACGAAAAGTCATTGATTTCGAGAACCTCGACAAGCTAGCATTGAGAGCCGGCCGATGGGACGTCATGTTCGTCACACTGGGTAAGATTTGATCATCAAAACAACTCTCTTCTGATCACAAAGTTTGGTCCCATCGGGGAAGGTAGGTACAACGTGTGCGAACGCGGGCGGTGCTGCACAATTTGAAAAGATCGATCGGTGCGGGCGTGTGAGGCAGTGAGGACGGAAAGATCTGGGGCATGCGCAACGGGTCGTGTACCTCTCGGTGCGTACTTTCCGTTTGTATATCTCACGTTTCTTTCATATCACAGTGCTGCTTGTGCATCTGATTCTAGTCGAGTGGCACGAATCCGACCTCGCCTTTTCTCTACCCAAAGCAAGCTCACGTCCTTGTCGGCTTTCTTATCACATCGCTGACCCAACGCGGTGCACAGATCAAAAGGTCTCACCGAGCTCGCATCTCGGATATGCAGACACCATAGTCTTTCATCCAGGTTTCCTCCGCGGCGCCGAACGTCCTGGAACTCCCGTCGTCGAATCGATGATCAGGTACGTCCGTCTTCTTCGGTTCGTACTGTATACCACGCTGACGCCACGCCATGGTCCACTTCTCGCCATTTAGTTTTATGACCGGTGCCGCCCGCGGATTTTAATTCAAACGTCGAGATCGAGGTGAGGTTTGCCACACCCACACCCCTTCCGTCAACCTTGACCATCATGACCTGAAGGTTCCCCTCCTCGCGAAATCCATGGCGAGAGCTTGCGCCCTTGGCTCATCGCATCTCCCCACAGACGCAGGCGCGACCAGGGTCGTCGCTGTGCAAGACGCATGGTTCACCGTGTAAGTAGTCCGCGGCGGCATCTGAATGTCATGGAGATGACATGCCATCAAAGAAGATATACACAGCTACCGCCCATATACACACGGGCGCGCCCAAATAATGGGCCATGAAGTGCGCGACGGTGGGAATACAAGTAAATGAACAAGTATACGATCAAGAACATATTAATAAAGAGAACCGAGACTGATCGAATGAGGGTCGAGTAAAGCTCATTGTCAAAATAAGTCACAAGCCCGTATGTACATTCTCCGCTACCGTCGTGGACCAGTTGACTTCTGCTGTCCGAGAACGTTACGACATCCATGGTCTTTCAAACCCATCCGATGAGCCAGTGAGAAGTATAAACTGTCACAATCCACCACGTGAACGGAAGCGACCAAGCTTGGCTTTCCACGTTGTCCGTCGCGCCAGGCACTATCAGCCGCCCGCGAAGTCAGACTTGTGAATAAGTCCATACTGAAAGTCACTCATGCTCCTTCATCCACAAGCGACAGCGGCTTGGAACTCAGGACCAATCAAAACAGGGTATTTGTTCCCAACGACCCCGTGGACAGCCCCGGTCCTCCCACCGCCATCTACGAGGAAGCTTTTGCGGATATCATAGAAGATCCTCGCGTTTCAGATCATCTCGTCGGTTCGGCCCATGAGGACATCTTACGCAACATTGGCGAATTCGTCATCCGGTCTCTCAAAATATATCCCTCCGAATCAGAGCGTGAGCAAGCCATATTTCCCCTTATCGAAACCCTCCTGGACATCAAGTTAGAAAGACATATTACCACCACCTCCGCACCCTACATGGCAATAAGAAACAATGTGGTTGCCGAGGAATCTGGTGCAATCTATTTGCATGTCGAGTGTAGGAACGAGTTTGCGTTGGCTGGATTTCAAGAGCGTCAAAGTATGCTCGCATTGTTAGGTCATTACAATCCCCCGAGGCATGTCGTGCTCCGTCTGTTTGTAATAACATTGCCCCTGACGTCATTTTACTGCGATCCGCAACAAGACTTGTTGTCCTTGCGTCTATCTGAGCATTGCAGGACCTTATATATGCTTCGGCGGTTCTATCCCCACCCACGAGTACAGCTATGAGCTGTACACCGACTATATCGTCCTCAATACAGGCCCATGCATCATAAGAAATCACCACAAGGCTGCGAAGATATTGAACGTCTTCCGGAGTGCAATAGCCAAGCTGCGAGACCAATACAAGACATTGCTTCATGACCCGGCGACGAAATACAATGCACACGTCTTTCCAAATCCCTTGTACTTGTCCAATAACGCAATCCGTAACTTTGTTTTCGAAAGCCCTGTCATCCCTGACCACCCTCTCTATGCCACTCCTGCCCGTCGTGCATCATTCCGTGGAAAGTATAATGGTCAACCGGTTGTCATCAGGTTCTCCCCGAGGTACAATCCCGATGCTGATAGTGCATTTGCAGAGAAGGGTTTGGTGCCCAAGCTCCACTTTTCGACCCGACTACGCGGAGGGGTGCACATGGCGATCATGGACTCCATTGATGGGCTGGACGCACACCACGCGTTTAGAGGTGGAAAACTCCCCGACGATGTCGTCGAACAGGTGAACGCTACACTCATCATTGTTGTCACACACGCTGCTGACTTGTGCAACCTGTCACGCTCGTCGCCGATAACCGTCTATCTGGTCGCGTCCATCAGCAGAGTTGGATGTGTAACATATCCATGGCCCGTTGGTGGTGAGAGCGCCAGACAACCAGCCGGCCTTCACGTTATCGTTTCCTTATCCTCGGCACATGATCATACTGATTATAACCTCCACCCAGTGCTGAGTGCTCCGCCACCCGCCTCTGGATCGTGATGACAAGGACCGGAAAACAATCACCGCTCCTGGAGTCGTCGGGTAGGAAACGAAAATTTGACAACGCAGCCCTGGAATCCATCAGCAGGAGCCATGGAACAGCCGATCAGAACAGACTGTATTCTGATTGCCAAGGTCTCTTTGGTGTGTCCTTGTGACGCGGGCGGTGCGTCGCAAATTGAAAAGATTTTTCATGAATATGTGCGGCTGGATTGATTGAGGCTTGTTGCTCTGGTCTGCTACAGTACCCCACATGGACACAAATGGATTTAAAAAATAAAAATAAAGTTCTGCGAACGAGAGGGCAGGACAAACGATGCAGCAAAGGCGCTGGCCATGGTCACCAGTCTAAGCAGGAGCAGTGGATCATGAACATTTGAACAGTATTAGGACCTGGACCAGAGGCAAAGCCAACATCCGTGGGAACTTGGAAATACCGTACCATTTCGATGAATTCGTTAGCCCTTGTGACACGGGTGACGAAAAAAACTAATCTGCGGAGCTGTGTGTATCTAGTCTTATCGCCACTGAGCACTGCAGGAATGGGTAATAGTTCCTGTGGCCAGAGTTGCCAGACTACAGGATCGGAATATAATCAGGACCACCATAGATCCCCGCGACACTGTGGCCATTCCTCGATCAATTCACCATTCCACCCATGTACACATACTGATTCGGATATTGTATGTCTGGACGTCAAAGCCTAACACTACTGACGGCGTCGTTCAATCAGGAGTCATCGTTGCGAACGCGGGACATTTACCGGCCCATTGTAGCGAAGACGTGAGCTTCACACACGATCGATCTGAATCATTGCGGTACCATTGTTGTTTGCGTGGCTCATTCGTTGACAGTGCATAAAGCAAAAGTAGATATCGTGTCTCGTATCGTACATGAATCTCGTTTTTATCTCCAAACATCGTGAATATATAGTGATCCATCGCAGGCTGAGGAGTGGGCAGCTATGTACATCCAAATACAGATGGTGCTGTGAGGTGGACTGGAGAAGGGAGAAATAAACAAATACATGGTCGGTAATATGATCTGGCAGGTTTTCGAGAATACCTCTCCGTCGTCGAAAGAAAGAGAAATGCAGATTTATACACTCTCTGTGGCCCTAGAGGCAGACTGATCCGGGAATGTCAGTACCTCCGTAGTCTTCCAAATGCATCCGACAAGTCAATGACAGACCGATTACGCTGGAGTGAGCAAACCCACCACGTATACGGAAGACACCAATTTGTTCTCTCGACCAGGTTTGTGCGACGTCCTCAAACTTGGGTTTATCGTAAGCAAGTCCATGCCGACATTGTGCGTCGTGTCACCCCGGACGTACGCTCGCACGTTCAAGTTGGCGAGAAGGGTGTTACAGTAGATGGAACAAACTGGAATAATGAACACGGCATAGAGTAACTTTCCTAGGCAGAAACGCAGCTATAGCCGTCGTGTCAGGAAATGTGAAGTATCCACAGCGAAAAAAGACATACCAAAATGATGGTCAAGAGGGCGAACATAGCGGTCCAGGTACCAGTGTTCACCGCAAACACGGTGAGGCGCTGCAAAATGTGTGCCGAACTTTCGATTCAAGAATTTTGATCAGATGGATTCTGGTGCGGCAACATGAATAAGAACACGTGCTTACTTTGCGAAGCCGGTGAGGCTCCGCTGCCGGAGGAGCAAGTAAGTCATGAACATGGCGATGAGAACATCTACTCCGGCAGCGACGGAGAGACACAGGATCCCTAAGGACTACCCAGCATATATTGAGGTTGTCGTTGGGATGCAACGTAAACTGTGAACATACCACGAATGTGTTGTCATCGAGTTCGGTGAAGCTAACGACGTGCACGCCGCTGAACACGAATAACGAGCAAGCGTAAGCAAATGCTAGCGTGGGAGACAGAAGCAAACAAACCCATTTACAGTATACAATGCTTTTGAGACAAACACTGAGATTGCAACTATCAGCATTCTCTGATGCGAACACGGCCATTAAAAGCATACCGGTAGTACCCACTATTGAAAAATTGTGTCAAACTTCACTCCAGTTTACGAACTCTTAGTTCTTACCGAGCTGAGTAAGCGCTAAGAGAACCTACAACACAAGGACGAAGTAAGACCGGGGATGGTTGAAAGGATGTTCCTTACCCATATTATGGGCGCAATAAGATTTTTCCCGCTGACTGAGTGGTTGTGAGTAATTGAGATGAGGACGCTATACGTCAAGACTCACAAGTGTAGATTCGATGGACGAAAAAGCCTTGTACCGGTACTGCAACCATAGCCTGGAGATATCAGCACACATTTGGGGTATGAAAGATAAATAAATACCGTCAAGAGGTACAGTAACTAGCACTCGTTAGCAGACCTTTTAAAACGTCAAAGGCAAGACTTACGACAAGCTCGCTGAGCAGAACATCAGCACATGAACAATGGGCTTGTGAAAACGACTTACGGAAACCCATCGACAATTGAAAATGGGTTCAACAGGCCGGCCATTATAAATTTGTATACTGTATGGAGCACAACATAAACCACACGTTTGAGTGCTGTGCATGTCGAGAAACGAACCACCGGCAACACACAACGCTTCATGAATTGTGTTGAGTATCCTATGGCGAAGCGTCGAGCGCGTCGCAAACTGAAGCGAGATAGGGCATTACCACAGGATTCCTATCTAGGAGGGACGATACATTATCATGCCGAGTGTGCTTTCAACTTAACTTACCAAGCTCTTTGTCCACAAAGCATCCTTTGGATAGCTAGAGCGAAAATATGATAAGCTGACGAGACAGCACAAGAAGCGTAGACCTCACTGGACATAGTAGAAGAACCTGGCGCAGAAGTGAGAACATGTGGTTCTACTGCTGAGCGGTACTTACGTTTGCATGCATGTCACACCATAAAATGCAGTGGACATCAGCACAGCGAAGTAAAACGAACCATATACCGGTCCAAATAGGGGAACTGCTTGGGCGACCAGCGGCTCAGACATGATTCGCACCAACTCAACTCTGCGTCAGTTGATGGGAATGGAGGGAACGAGGTCAAAAACAGAACACCCACCCCGTGGCATATAAATATTTGCCCTCAGGGGATGTCAAATGGCGAGGAAATCCGGTGTAGCATGTCCATCAGCTTCGAGATAATAAGATATCATGGGCGCAATCCTAATTTGACGATTACTGGCGCTATACACTGCCCTATAGCAATGCGAGAACCAGTCAACTATCGAATTCCTTGTTCGGCGGACACCTTATTTGACGTACTCACGAATGTGTCAAGAACTCGCCACCAACCCACAGAGACCGCACCAGGAATCGGACAGCTTTCATCTTGCTTGGCACCGACCGGGCAGTGCGAACCTCGCTCATTGTGGTAATGTGTAGCAAGTTTGGTGGCCTGCCATATGGCAGTCATCCCCCGGCAGTTGCGCCAATGAAACTTTAGGCACGATTCATCAGCTACATCATGATGGTGGTTATGGATTGTTAAATGAAGACCTGCAAGTTGTCGTTAAGAGGTGCGAGTTACTACATTTAGTGGAGTGTACCTTTCTACCTCATCTCACTTGGCAAAAATGCCCCGTCCTTTCGCGATCAGGAAATGAGAACGTTGACACAGCTCTTAAAGTTGCGCAGCATGTGGCCAACCAATCAGCGCTGATGTTACGTGTCTTCCATTTACATCTCGCTCCCATGCCTGGGCAAACGCACTCAGCTAAACTCGAACAAAAAGTCATTGATTTCGAGAACCTCGACAAGCCAGCATTGAGAGCCAGCCGATGGGACGTTGCAACTTGTGTTCGCCACCGTCACTGGGTAAGATTTGATCACCAAAACAACTCTCTTCTGATCACAAAGTTTGGTCCCATTGGAGAGGGTAGGCATCTACGAGAAAGCTTTTTCGGATATCATAGAAGATCTTCCTCGCGTTTCGGATCGAAATATATCCCTCCGAATCAGAGCGTGAGCAAGCCATATTCCCCCTTATCAAAGCCCTCCTGGACATGAGGTTAGAAAGACATATCACCACCACCCCCACACCCTACATGGCGATGAGAAACAATTCGGCTGCCGAAGAATCCGGTGCAATCCATTTGCATGTCGAGTATAGGAACGAGTTTGCGTTGGCTGGATTTCCAGAGCGTCAAAGCACGCTCACATTGTTAGGTCATATTACAATCCACCAAGGCATGTCGTGCTCCGTCTGTTTGTAACAAAATTGCCCCTGATGTCATTTTGTTCAGTATACTGCGATCCGCAACAAGAAGCATATATAGGGTCCCGACTCCTGCGATGCTCAGATGAATGCATGGGCTGCATGTACTTGTTGTCCTTGCATCCATCTGAGCATTGCAGGACTCCATGTATGCTTCGGCGGTTCTATCCTCACTCACGAGTACAGCTATGAGCTGTTTACCGAGTATATCGGCCTCAATACGGGCCCATGCATCGTAAGAAATATTCACAAGGCTGCGAAGATATTGAATGTCTTCTGGAGTGTAATAGACAAGCTGCGAGACCGATACAAGACGTTGCTTCGTGACCCAACGACGAAATACAATGCACACGTCTTTCCAAATTCCTTGTACCTGTCCAATAACCCAACCTATAACCTTGTCTGCCTTGTCATCCCTGACCACCCTCCCTATGTCACTCCTACCCGCCGTGCATCGTTCCGTAGAAGCTATAATGGTCAACCGGTTGTCATCAGGTTCTCCCCGAGGTATAATCCCAATGTTGATGGTGCAGTCGCAGAGGAGGGGTTGGCGCCCAAGCTCCACTTTGCGACTCGACTACGCGGAGGTGCACATGGCGACCATGGACCCCATCGACGGGTTGGACGTACACCACACGTTTAGAGGTGGAAAACTCCCCGACGATGTCATCGAACAGATGAATGCCGCACCTGGCGTGCTCCACGACATGAATCTCGTTTACAGTAACGTTCGCCGGTCGAGTATCGTTGTCAAAAAGGGACATGATGCCTCCGAGAATCTGGGGCCGTTGTGGACACCAACGTGGTGTGGTGTGCGTATCTCGTAAACTTTGAGTGGGTTGATGTGGCGGGAGAGGGCTGTTATATTAACTGCATAGACGACGAGATACCTTGGCCCGAGGATGTCACTCCAGGGATGCTGATGCATACAGTCCACGATCGGATTACGCCGCAGACAATCATTGTCGGAAAAAGACAAACCTGCCTTCCAATACTGCCAAATTGAGACTTAATGCAAGGTGATTGGAACGGGATTTAATCTACATTTGGCTGCGGAGTTCGAGGGCAGGAGGGGTGTGGCGCCATATTTAGAGCATTGGGACCACATTTTTACATCATTTGACCCCCTTTCAAGCGCCTTCTAACTGCCTTGGGATAATTTTGGGTCGTATTGGAACCCGGCGGCATCTTGGGGCCTTACAAGGCCTGGGAATACAGAATACTTTTTTCCGACAGGTGTAACCCGTATAGCTCCTTCGAGAATTGGGGCAAATATTCTAAAGACAATCAGCGTGATACTAAGTTTACAGCCGTCTTCAAATCGATGCGATTGGAAAAATCACGCCTCGGATACTTGCGGGGTGAGACCCCGAACTCATCTGAGTGAGGCGCGCTGCACATGTAACTCTCCCTACTACTACAGCACTAGACATACGGCCGAACATTAGCAGGCACCTTGTTTACGAGAATATTCACTTTGCACGAGTCGGAGTAATTGAAAGTTGAGTCAGATGGTAGCTAGAGATCTGCACGACAACCCGTGGACCCGTAACCCCATCCTCACCCACCTCGCGACTCACACGCGATGACACGCCACCACTCTCACCTCGCGACGACGACGCCACGATGACCCACGACGAC
>JBBPMA010001583.1:0-10062 GCA_038090075.1 Xanthoconium purpureum | reverse complement strand
ACAGGGACGGGGACGGGGACGGGGACAGGGACGGGGACGGGGACGGGGACAGGGACAGGGACGGGGACGGGGACGGGGACAGGGACAGGGACAGGGACGGGGACGGGGACAGAGCGGGGGGGCCGGGTCGGAGAGACATACGGTTAGATTAGGGTCCCTTAAATCAGTATGGTTTACAGGGGGTGTAAATGGGGACTCATACGTGTAGGGAACTTATATATGAGATAAGTGAATACTAAGTAAAAGGAGTAAAAGGATCTTGGTGAAGATCCAGGCATAGGAATAGATAAAAGATTAAATACACAGATCAGGCAATGTGCTTGTACAATGTAGATACAATAGAGAATGTACACGAGGAATGTAATGGATGCATGCCATGCATGCATCCGAAGCGATTTGGTCGGTCTGATGATGATGAGGCTGCATGCACAGTTGCTAATTCCAACATATAAGTCCAAATAAGACTTTTGTAAATTTACTGATGAGAGGAGGTTAGCAATGTATGTCCTCACATCAAGTTATCAAACCTGTTGGCATATTGCATTCAATTATGCTCACTCTGTGGATGATAATTCAGATCTATCACATTCTCAATAAATTCGGGTTTCAGTGGTGAAGATGCGCAGACGCGATCACGCATCTTATCAAGCCCTCAACGTCGGAGCCCGAAAACCTGCTTTGATCGTCGCCTGTGCCGGGGGCCGATCGAAGCTCCCGTCTCGTGATGTGTCTGTGTGGTTCTGTAAAGAGTAGGGTTGGTTTGCTGATGGACTTGGACCGCCCTCGATGTGTCCCAATACTCCTGTGCACACAGCAGGCCTCCTGGCCTTCTATCTCGACACAACGTGCTCATATCGACATCGACGTTATCCCTGTCGCCTCTAGGACGTTCTTGAACGCTGTGGACGTCGTATTGTGGCTCTGCTTCGCGTTTCGGCTCGTCCAGCTCAACTCGAGCTTCACACGGTGAGATCTCCTCACCCTGCTCTGAGCGTTCGCGCTCGCGTTCTGATACGTTTACAGGCTTCTTCAGTACTTTTCTCGTGTCCTCGACGCTCACTAACGCTGCCGATGCGTTCACCTTGTCTCCTAGGCCGCCTGGCTCACCTCGAGTCCTCCTAGGCAAGTTATCCTCAACCCTTCACTCTATGGGTTTGCTGATGTGTTCTGGTGCAATTCACAGGTCGTTTGGATTGCCCCTAGTGTCCTAGTGACGTCTAGATGCTCCCGTTACGTGCGCAGAGTTTTCCGGCTCGTCTGGAGCGCTACTAGGTGAGTCCTTCTCCTTCCCCTGCTCCGAGCGTTCTCGGATGCATTCTAATCCATTTCTCAGCTTCTTCGGCCTGTTCCTAGGGTCCTCGTCGCCCTTGGATGGTCCCGACACGTCCATATCGACGTCCGCTTCGTCCAGCTCGTCTCGAGCTTCCCCTGGTAAGTACTTCTCTACCTGCTCTGAGCGTTCTCGCTTGCGTTCTGACGCGTTCTGCAGCCTCTTCGACACGTCCCAAGTGTCCTAGACGCGGTCTCAGTGATACTGCCGTTACGTCCACATCGTCTTCAGTAGGTGTTTCGTCGCAGTTCGTACTGATCCTCTTCTCCCCCTCGAGCTCGACGCCTGGGGACTCGTTCAGTCGCTGCGTGGCTTCGTCTGGTGGAGCAGTGAGTCTGGGGGACCGCTAGGTATGTCGTCGTTGGCTGTTAGCATGTGCTGACTGTCTTTGTCGTCAGCTGTCGTTGATCGCTCACGCACCAACGCGCTCTCTCTCCCCCCCAATCAAGTCGCCTCGACGCGTCCTCGACCTCTCGACATCGTTCTGGACGCCTCGGCGTGTCCCTGCGGCCTTCCTGTTGGTCCCTGCGTCTGTGCTTTCAAGCGCAACGCTCCCGTTTCGTCCGATCACGGTCTCGCCCCCTGACTCGACTTGGACGTCCGCGGGGTCTGTGGACTCGACCTGCGGCCTGTCGGGTGGTTCGTCCGGCTTCCCTGGTCGACGTTCTTCGTCGCCATCGTCACCCGTCGCCTCTACGCCTCCTCTCGACGCTCTCAACACCCTCAGCTCGCTCGATTGGACCCCCTCGACACTCTGATCACCGCCTTGCCAACCCGTGCCCTCAGGCTTGTCGGGCGGCTTTGTAGGCTCGTCCGGGTGGCGTTTGTTGTCGCCTGTCGTGTCTGCAAGGTCTTCTGACAGTCTCGTTGGGTCCATCGACTCAGTGTTGGCTGGGTGGTCGCGCGACGCGCTCCATGCACTCGCGCTCATCTTTGGCTGGCCTCGGCCTCGTCTGGGTCTTCGACAGGCTCATCCGGCTGGCGTATCACGCCCCTCGTCGATCTCCCGATCCCTCTCTCCAGCATCGCCAGTCGTCCCTGGGCCATTTCGCTCTCCCCCGAGCGGCACGCTGTGCTGGGTAAGCCTCGTTGTTGCTGTGGCCTCGTCCTCGGACGTTTCCACTTGACTGACTTCGTTATCGATACGCTGCGGCACTCGCGCTCTTCATCGGCCATCTCCCCACTCTCGACCTTGTCATCCATCACCTAAACCGACAAGCCGGAGGGCGAAATGGCCGTACCAGGCGGTGTTCAGAGGGTCCAGGAACGTCCTACAGGCGTCAGGGACAAGCATGTCGTCGAAACGAACACACTACGTCGAGAAACCAGGCCAGGAGGCCAATTGGGCCCACAGGACGAGTCCGGAAGCGTCGAGGGCTGTTGGGGGCGCGTAATCGACGCAGACTGCGTCGAGGACAATGGCAAGGGCTGCCACAGCGACAGGAGCGACGGTGACGGCGATACGAGCGCGCCAGGTCGAGATAGAGGGCCAGGAGACCATAGGCGAGTGGGAGGCAATGAGAGCCATCGAGCGCGATCGGAAGCGCCAGAGCGATGGCGATGGCAACCGGATAGATGGGAGATGAGGCTGGATGGACGGCGCAATGAGCGCACCATGCTGCGAGTCAAAACGACTCGAAACAGAGGCGCTAGCTGGATACCAGACGGGTCAACACGAGCAGCGCCGAGACATGATGAGCAGCGCCGAGACATGATGAGCAGCGTACCTGGGCCGTCCACACCACCTCCCAAGCATCACAGACGACCTCACTCCCATCCGAACCCACCACGTCGCCGAGGACGATTGAAGATACGAACTAGAAGTGTCAGAGGACCTACCAGGTTATACGGTCGCGTCAAAGCCGAATCGGGCGAACCGGACGTGCCAGATATGATTTATATGGAGTATAGACAATGCAGGAGCATCCCTAGACCACAATACGCGAAGACGAGGCCACTGGAGCCGATCGAGGATGAGCGCAACCACGATAGCCGAGCCGCGACTTACCATATCGGGTAATCGCGCCAGCGCAGCGCGACGCAACTTCAACAAAGCACTACGACAGACTCCTTTAGTGAGAATTCATGGGTATATTTTCATTTATTACCTTTCCTTTTGATTGGCAAACACTTAGAGCTGATGCTTAGCCGGAGTGTTGGAATTTATTCCAAATGTAATATTTACTGCTTACATAAGCTTTAGCTACATCGTACCATAGTACCTTTAAGTTTATTTAGTGACTTACTGAGTACTCTACATCCTTGTACAGCAATACTTTGCCAGTGGCTTGCTGTACAGTGTTGGAACTGATTTGTTCTCTGGCTATGCTTTATAAGCTGAACTATGTCCATAATTGGAAATAGCTGAGCCACACCCACACCAACCAAACCAAGCTATGGCAAGGCTACATGTCATTACCATGTGTCAAGGGCCTAGGCCATAGATAAGAAAGTTAGAAATAGAAAGGCTATGGCCTTAGTAACATGGTTGATTTCAACACCTGCCACACACCACACCCACCAAATACGGCTGATATATATGTTCCTTCATCCAACACAAATCTAAGGACCATATAATTAGACAATGACCATACATATGATAGTAACACTTGTCCAATGCCTATCACACTGTAGTGCATCAACCAATGGAAAAGCATCATCCCATCATCCATGCTGCAATGTTGAACTCTCATCCAGCAAGTATGCCTTCATGTCACGTACGATCCGTCGTGCCTTGTCTCTATCCGCCTCGACAATCCGCAACTGCAGCCTCAACTCATCCTCTATGTCCTTATCACTCCCTTTTCTGTACTCCATTGTATCATCGGGCTCCTCCCTACCCCCGCCGGGCACGCCGTCGTTCCCACCACCTGGATGAAGTGCGATCGGATGCTCACCTTGCCCCTCCTCAGCACGCTGCACCTGCAACGCCCTCTCCAAGATCTCCACCCTCTCCGCCAATGCCCTCGCCGCGTCGGTCGCTACCGCTGTCTCCTGGAGCAGCGCACCCACAACACGGATGTCGACGTCGGTGCGTCCCAAGTCGTTTTCGAATCGGGGAATGCGGATGGGTGTGTCGAGACGTTGGAAATTGGAGGGTTCTAATTGAAACTTTGACTCTCTTGGTTCTTTTCCTCCTTCGCCTCTCGCGACTGCGCTGGATGGGTTCGTCAGGAGGGGTGCGTCTGCAAGATCGTGCTGCGCCTTGGCGAATGCTTCGTAGAGGTAACAGAGAGGATCAGCAAGCTAAACTGAAAGAGAATATGCGACCTTCTTACCCATCGCGAACGGATCCGGCGATGTCCGTGCACTCTTGTGTTCCGACGAATGTCCTTGATGATGACGACGCGACCCAGAGCTACGACGCCCATGTCCGTGGCCGTGACGCGCCTTCGGTGCTGAAAACGCGCATTCCCTCTGTCAGCACCCAGAACAATACGAGAATGAGACAGCTTACACTCCTTGCGTGTCGAAGATGAGCGACCCGCTTGCGCGTTAGCACGTGGCTCTTGCACATCGAGTTCTCGCTTCTTTCGCCGTCGACTGCCAGAACTCTCCCCCTCTTCTTCCCCATCCGATGACGATTTTCGGGACGACACACCGTAGTCTTCAGGTGACTCGTTCGAGGGTGATGAATATGACGAGGAAGACATAGTGTGACGTAGCACGTCGTCGGACCCACTCTCTCGCTTCCCTTTTCCCTTTTCAATCCGCTCCTTACCGCCTTCACCTGAAACAGCAGAGTCCTTGGATTGTGACGCGTGCGGCGGCGACGGCGGCGGTGTCATCCCACACATATCCTCAAAGAGGGTCTCCGAAATGCGATGCCAGCGTGTCAAGAGCCACAGCATCATCCGCTGCGACACTACCTTGGCTGGCCCTCCCAAAAGCCGATGCCCAAATATCCGCGCTACGTCCTCGAACTGTAATCCGTTCTCGGGACACAGCGGGAGTTGAGTAAAGAAGCCGCAGAGGTATACGAGGAGGGAGAGGTTCACCGAGGGGAGGAACCGAAGGAGGATTTGGGCGATGGAGACCTGGTCTGTTTCGAGTGCGCTGTCGGTGTCCTCGTTGTAAAAATCGATGTGCGTCGTCCACGAGTTTGGAAGTGGGGCTTCGCCTCTCGCACGTCGTTCCTCCTCTTCTTCTTCTTGTTTGTCCCGACGCGCGTCTTCGCGTTTCACACTGGGCTTGACGGACCAGTGCCAAAGTGCCGAGTAAATCGGCGGCTCGAGAAGTGGGGAGGGGAGACTCGAAATGAAGGTCGACAAGAGTGCACAGATGTCGGGCATGCTTTGGCCACGCATGTTAAATTGGGCTCCAAAATCGGGACTCTTATCAAACAAGTCGATGAGTTGCAGGTGGCGATCGCGGCTTGGCAGCGCACGGAACAGACCGCTTTGATAAATACCTAGACGATGGATAAGACTATATGAAACAAAACGACAGCAAAATTCGCCCACCAGTCTTGGTCAACTCCTCGACACATGCAACGACGACGGTGGGAAGGTAGTGTTGATACTCGCCGATAACGAGGGCTATCGAAGCGTACAGGATGACATCTTCGAGGGGTGCGCCAATCGCGTCTAGAGTATGACCTCAGTACCAGTAGAGTGGCGGAGGTGTCAACAAATCCGCCTACGAAAGCTCGGATCCTTTTCCTGCAACCGCTCACTTTTTTTCCGGCGCAGCTGCTCTCGAAGTTTGCTGTCCCGTGTATGTGTGTTTGCCACGTGTTCAAAACCGATATAATCCATGGCACGACGACCAGAACGACGCGCGAGTGCGTCCAACCGTCGATACATGTGACCGACCCTGATCTTGGGTAAGGGAGGACGCGACGGAGAAGCGTCTGCATCGCGCACTGAGTCCTTAAGACGAGAAGACGGCGTACCGAGGGGAACCTGCCGACCCCGATCGTCGTGGCGATAAACGCTGGCTAGGTTTGGTTGACCACACGCCCTGGCTAGTCTGTCCGGGTCTAGATCAGGGGGCGGGGTGTGAGCGATGCGTACGTCAGATGCCGAACGTCCTCGAATTCCAGGCACAAAGTGCGGGTTGACACGGGCGGCGAACCCACTCCGCCTCTGCGCAGCATCATCGTGATCAGCGCGAGGATGGGAGAGAATGTAAGAGGAAGCGTGAGAGGGACTGGGCGCATTCCCGGTCTGTGACAAATCAGGAGGGTGCTGCTGTGGACAAGGGCGGACACGAGGCGCCCATGCATTGTCCGCACGCGGGCATAGTTCGGGAGACGAGGATGTATGATGATGATTGTATGGCGCTGCGGTGGTGCTGCGGAGAGTAGGAGGTTGGGGACGTGGAATCTGCTGGTTCGTCGTTGAGCCGTGTGCCGTAGGGGCGTACGAAAAAGATGTAGGATGGACAACGCTTCGCGGTACGCGCGATGCATCGTTTGGCAGGAGTTGCAGACGAACAGGCGTGTTGGGAGGAGCTCGAGGATGACCGCGACCACCGCCATAAGGATCATCCTGGCGAGAAGTGGGAGCAGGGCGAGGGGGAAAAGGAGACGGAGGCGATGTCATCTTTGAATCAGAGATAAAGCAAGAAAGAAAATGATTCCGTTGCGTGGTAGGACGAACGATGTTCTGGTGTATTGGAGAGAAAAGGATGGTGATGCTGCGTCGAGAGCGTCCTCCCCTCTTTTTTGAGAGAAAAGGAAGCGAGGTGAGCAATCTGAGCCCGTGATTGTGCTTTGCTGATCAATTCAGACTGGCCGTGGCCGGATCGTGTGGTAAGTGAGTCGGTCAGAGAGATGCCTCTCCGATCATATTTGAATTCAGACCGGAAGGAGGGAAAGCTGGTGATCCAGCGAAAGGATATGGGCTGGCGAAGTGATGTGGCCACAGAGCGAAGACGGGCGTTACGTGCGTGCCCGAAAAGCGACTTGTATACAGAACCAACCAGAATGGAGGAAAAAATTAGATAACCTTGCGAGTCCCAGACTCAGGCCTGCGCTAGTGTCGAGACACATGCGGCTGGGCGGTTCCAGACCTAGAAGAGCGGGGCGTGGACATACGCTGATAAGTACATGCTGGTACTACACTGACACGACGGCAACGGTGTAGAGAGCCGACCTGGCTCACCTGTGAAGCAGAGCCCGATTCGAATTCTGGCTTTCTCGCTGGGAGGTCCAGACCGTCGCGTTCCTGGTCTCGAATCACGGCGCGCATTTGGGAACTCGCCCGACGTCAAAATATCCGGGAACTTGGTTTTTAGCCGTCGGAAAAGTCTCGCATGAACTGGACCCTGACTCTAGTCATGTGATTATTCCCACGCCGAACTTCTCTCAAATACCGGCTTGACATTCGCCAGAAATCGGTTCCAACGATCATCTCATTTCCTCAGTCATACGATGTTTGCCAGCGTCAAAGCCCTCGTCGTTGTTGCCACTTGTGTGCTCGTCGCGCAGGCTCAGTCCTCCACCACTGCGACGGCCCCCGCGTCACAGTCCTCCCTCCCTGCTGGTCTCGACCCCTGCATCCTCAGCTGCGTCACCGCGGCCGCCACGAGCGCTGGTTGCGGTACCTTGTGCGTTTCTCTGTCTCGCGCATTGCATCTCGTTGACTCTGTATTAGCACTAACTTGACATGCGTCTGCACGTCGAGTCCCTTCCAACAGGCCGCTGGCGCATGTCTCCAGGCAAACTGTACCCAAGCCGACATCCAGACTGCGATGCAACTCCAGCAAACAGAATGTGCTTCGGGTATGTAATGCTTGTCGCTGTTTATTTTCTCTTGACTGACAAGCATGTTTGTAGTATCTGCTAGTGGTGCTTCCTCGTCCACTGGTGCTTCCACTGGGACCGCTTCCACAGGTGCTGCCACCACGGGTGCCGCCACCACTAGTAGGTCAAGCAGCGCGGCTTCGACTCCGGCGTCGAGCGGCGCATCTACGCCTTCCACTACCACATCGAGCGCTGCCATGGCCCTCACTGCGCCATTCTCGCTCGGCAGTATCGTCGGTACCCTCGTCGCTTCGGCTGGCGCGTTGGTTGGTGCAGCCTTTGTCTTGTAACAAAGTTACGCGATGTGTTCCTGGGTTTCGAGAGTGAAAAATTTTTTCGGTACGCTTGTACTTCTTCTTACGTTAGGAGGTGTTGGTTTTTACGAGTTGGTTGAACTTTGCCATGTTGGAACGTGTTTGCTTTTACGTTCAAAAAAGCCAGACACTGCTTAGTATACCTTGATTGATGCTATTTTTGTTGAAAATGATGGTGTTGTGTGTGTTGTTGGGTGCATGAACCTTGTGGCCCAGGAGTTTGGTGACGTCTTTGGTGCCGTAACATAATAAGTCCATTGTGGGAATGACACAGCTTTGTGGGGTACTGTACTCCTATGGGTGCTTGTGAATTGAGCAAACCAAAGGGCATTCCGTCGAGGTTAACTGGCTCAGGCTGTGGGGTGATATAAGTACTGAGACAAAGAACACGCATTGGAATGGAGTATGTCGTATACATATAAAACCGGGTGTATCGGGTGTGCCTGGATTATCCGACTGCCAACACAGGCCCGCAGTCGCCGTCAGGGGACCACAACACAATTGCATGCGTTGACCGCCCTGCGGGTGCATTCAATGTCGGCGCATCAGGTGAGTAAGCCAGGGTCGGCAACGACCGCCACCACAGTGTGAATTAAATCAATAAGCTACCAAGTACACCCTTGCCTACAATGTTAGAACGCTTGGGAATCATCCTGCCAAGCAGTGATATCAGGAACGTGTCGATACACTGGCGTCAGATGGCACAGGATGGCATGTGGCAACGTCACGGTCGGAAAATGGCACATGGTTGGGAAACGTAGGAGATGACGCGGACGACTTGACCATAGCGAAAAAGCCACCGGCAACGTAAAGCACCCTTGTCGTGACCACGTCATCGTTGGGACCGAGTTGAGTTGAGCGGGTGGTCGAACTGATCAGGTAGAAAGAGGGAATATTATAGTCGCCTTTTTCGGAACTATGGTCGATCGACCGATCATGGTCGGAGTTGAGATGAGACATGGGCATGAGCCTCAGGATCACGCTTGGAGTGGGTATTTAACGACGCACAAGGGGAAGGAAATACAGAGATGAGGGTGCCACACAAGGGGGCGTGGTGCACGTTTTGGAGAGATGGGACGGGATAAAAATATGAGGCTGGCTGCGACGTGTGGCGTCGACCAAAGAAGGTTAAATGGATCCGTTGGATACGGTGGCCGGTCGATTCATCACAAAGCCAGTTCAGGTTTGATTGTGAGGGGCAAGAACGGCTCCAAGCAGTGAATTTTCGTGCACAGGGTCTGATAGAACCCGTTGTTGGAGCCTGGAGGCCGCAGAGCGGATAGTATAAGAGGAACTGAATGGCGGGATATCTGTGACATGTAACAGCGTGACAGGTTGAAGTCAAGGTGAGAACAAGGCAGCGGCTACATCGTCAGGACACTCTCTGCCGTTTCTCTCACTGCCAACCCTCTCTTTTCGCCCTTCCCCCACCTCCTCCCTAACCCCTCTGCGTCCCGTCACATCTTGCTTGCACGACGGGCCTCCCATTCCCTACCCTCCGCTCTCGCTCCGCTACCACAACCTCTCACCATGGGCAATTGCATCTCTGCCCAGGACAGGGCCGAAAAGGCAATATCTGACGCAATCGACCGCCAGCTCGAAGAGGACTCCAAGAGACTTCGGAAGGAGTGTAAAATCTTGCTCCTTGGTACGTTTTCTCTCGCTCGCAC
>JBBPMA010001582.1:0-10063 GCA_038090075.1 Xanthoconium purpureum | reverse complement strand
TTGTTGTTCGGTCACTATATTGAGAAGGTCTTATAAGCCTTTGTAAGGCCATGCTCAGGTACGAAATCCTGTGTGACATTACCAAGTCAAAAAGATCTATATAACGCTAGGGTGTTTGTCGTGATGGACGGGAACTATCAACACTTGTTCCTTTTCTGAATTTTACATGAAGTTTTCCGTCGTGGACGAACAAGTACTACTTTGACTTTGAATGGCCACAAGTCCGAGGAAAAGTAGTCCTAGTTCGACGGTATGGGACAGCACGACTTGTCTGCTAGACAGGGACCTCTCTCCCTGCCGTCAGCTGAGTATTTATCATGTTATCTCGAGCTCCTTTGCAAGGCGGGCACAAAGCAGCACGATCCTGACTTAATATGTAGGATAATAACTTAGGTGGACTGAGATCCCGTTACGCAATATGTACACGTGCCCGCTACTCTTATCAAGAGGAGCTTGAGCGCGCCCTTTTCGACGTGTATCACGCTCATTCACTCCATCCTAGCCATCTCTTAATGGGGGTTTCTACGACAAGGTAGGTGTTTATGGGTTTCTGATTGCTTTGCCTGGCCAATCCTTCGTCTCGCTTTCCACCCGGTTCCAGCAAACCAATTCACCTCCCAAGTACAATATGGCATCATTGTCAACAGATTGCGGCCCATAAAGAAGACCGGTGATAGTCCTACGACGGTAAGCCTGTCGAAGTGGCCTTGACGGAGCTAAGGTGATTGTCCCCGACCATACAGACGAGAAGGCGACTGGTGGAATAAAACTGGACAGCGAAGCGCCTCGGACTCTCAGGCCAGACCGCGCAGCTGAGCTCGGTGTCATCACTGAGAGGGTCCGACATCAGTCAGTTTGTAGGAGAGGTGACAAAGAACAAGTTATTCCAAAGTATCGTGAAGATTATTGTTTACCGCACGATGGTGCAGCATGGTATTTCGACCAAGGTTTCGGTTCCAGGAGCGACACTGACAGGAGCAAGGAGGCTTATTACCGCCCTTTCGATGCATGACGAGTTCGGACAACTCGTAGAGGAGCGCAAGGTTGCACTCTGGGATTACGAGAGAGATAAGGTACGCAATCTTGTTTCAGCATACAATAAACCATGGTCGAATCATCTTCCGCGCTTGTGCAGACTACGAATGATGGCCACTGTCACACTGAGCTTGATCAAAACGAAGATTATCGGAAGAACCACGGCCGTCCGCCATCATGATCAATGATGTCGGAACAGAATGCTCCCTAGAATTATGTTCTGGGTTTTCTCTGCAAATTTCTGTCAAAAATACCGAAAGCCTAACGGACGCGTCTGCCCGCCGCTTAGGTTCCTGACGCGGACCTTGGAAAGTTAAAACACATTGGAACGATGTCGCTTGCAACAAGGAACGCACCTTGTTAAAAGAGGGAAATGCCCGCATGGCGAAAGGCAGTGTCCTGTATATGGTGGTTATGGCCCCGGCGATCATTCGATGGAACGAGTCATCTCTGCTGTTGCTCTGTCATCTACGCATCCCCGTTGAACGGAACCAATGGAATGATAGTGATCGGCAGATTGATTATCACCTTGGGTCAAGGAGAACGACGGATCCACATCCGAGATAGGAATTGCCAAGCAAGGGACGCCATGTCATGAACCTGTATACAATTGACGACGAAACGGAACCGGACGATACCGGGAATATATACCGAGAGATGGAATGTCTGACCCAAGTAATTGTCTCAATCACCCGACTAGCAACCAACCATCGATTACCTCGTACACACAAATGACACCCGTAGATCGATCCTAATATCGCACAGCTGGTCCTACAGAGTACATTTACGCTTGCTCCGATAAGCGCCTCGCATACTCGACCAATGCCCTACGAGCGAGCGACACCGTTAGTAAAAAGAAAAACGAGTAAGCACAAGACAAAGACTCACCGAACAGGACGACCCGTCATGCCCTTCTCCTGGTACAGCTGAGGCCGTGTGTACTACCGTGCGTTCACACGTCAGAGCTAAATTAAAATAAACGATCATGTCGAATCGCCACGTACCTCCATCGCGCCTGCAATGTCGAGATGTGCCCACTGCACGGAAGGCTTGTCCGCGCCCTCCTTTGGCTCAATCCCGTCAACAAACGCTTTGAGGAAAAGCGCAGCCGTGCATGATCCAGCAAGTTTGCCACCCGTCTTGAAAAAGTGTGTCAGATGACCAACACAACCCCGAGCGGTATGCACGACAGTGACGTACGTTGCAAAGGTCAGCGTTGGAGGAATTGATCTGAGGCCCGTAGTCCTCGTCGAGGGGCATGCGCCAGAAGCGGTCGTACTCGGATTCACCAGCCGCATGAAGTTTTTGCCAGAGCGCATCTGACGTCTAGAAGTCAACCGTTAAGCCATTAATTACGTCGCCGGGATAGGTCGTCAGCGGGATTACGTACGGAAAATACCCCAGTGTAAAGTTCACCAACTGCAACGCCAATGGCGCTGTGAAACAACGATGTCTTTTCAATCAGTTCAAAAACGGAACATGGGCCTACCCAGTCAAAGTTGCAACATCAATAACAGTGTGTGGGTTGAACTGTGTGGAGGCATAGCAGAGCGCATCTTGGAAGGTTGATTAGCTATTACGGAAAGTAATCATTATTGACGAAAAGTCTCACCCGCGAGGATTAATCTGCCTTCAGCATCGGTGTTATCGATCTCAACGGATTTGCCATTCATTGCGTAGACTCTATAGCACGAGATGCAGGAGTCAATCAGTGATACTTGTCTGAACGAAATGCCACTGACATATCGCCTGGCTTACTCGCGCTCGGGCCTGGCAAGTTTTCGCAAAGAGGGGTGAGTGTGACTAGGTTAATCCTAGCGAAAGAAATTATAATTATAAATTGGGCGAAACCACCTGCACCAAAACGACGTACGGCAGCTTGAGTTGAGCGATCGCC
Source organism: Xanthoconium purpureum (assembly GCA_038090075.1). Classification (NCBI taxonomy): domain Eukaryota; kingdom Fungi; phylum Basidiomycota; class Agaricomycetes; order Boletales; family Boletaceae; genus Xanthoconium; species Xanthoconium purpureum. The sequence continues at coordinate 7,131 of JBBPMA010001582.1, read as the reverse complement.
AATGTAGATGCGACAACGGCGGCGGCACCACCTATTTTGGGTCTTTTTTTGAGCTTCACTAACAGCCTTTTCCGCAGATCTTACCCATGTCTGCACGCATGGCTTTCATGCCCTGAGTATACGATACGTTACGTCATGTTTGAACAGAAGATCGAGCATAACGACGTACTGCACTAGGCTTGAGGCTGATTCCTCCTGAATCGAAAGTAATCCCTTTTCCAACGAGGGCGATCGGCCTGTCGTTGGCATTAGGAGCCCCCTTGTAGTGTCTAGGAAACGATCAGGAAGTATCTAGGAGTTAATGAAGGGACGTGTACATTTCAAGGAACTTGGCAGGTTCGCTGGTACCCTTGGTCACGGAAAGGAATGTTCGCTACGCGCGCCATGAATAAAATCATTCACGATGGACCGGGCTGGCAAAACCTACCATCCCCTTTTCGGCAGCCCAGGCTAGTGATGATTTAGTTTCATGTAAATTGTGGTGCATATCTCACACCTTCGTCATGGACAATGATCTCCACATTTGCAACGCCCTCGAACGCTGCTCGAGCCCGGTCGGTGAAAGCCTAAACGAATGAATTACATCCCGTTTCGGATGAAAAGCTCGTTCATACTGTGGGTGTCACGATGTTCGCAGGCAACTCCATGAGCTAGAAAAGATTACATGAGTAGGATTAAGACATTGGGATACTGAGGACTCACGGTGCGAGCTAAGTTCTGCGCAGTGGCGTAGATTACACCACGATCCCAGTCTGCTGACTGAGCAGTGGGCAAGAGTTTGGGTTTCTCAGGAGCAGGTTCCTTCTTGCGAGGATCGAACGGAGAGGGTGGGGACGTCTTCAGAGTGAAATCATATAACGCCAAGTGGGCGGCGACAGCTACTCGCCATGAGTCGAAGCTGATGTACGATAGGTTGGAAATCTCACCTGCCGCATGAGGGTCAGTAGAAGCGTCGATGAACGCTTCAGAGATGCCTTCTCCGAGACCCTTGATGCTTTTCACGCCGCTCCCGACAGCCTTTCGAACGATCTCACGACGTGCGTCGCCTTTCTTGGACTCGAATGCATCACCCAACGACACGAGTGCGGTGACATCTGTTCCACCCGTAGCGCCATAAAACAGATGAGATGTGCCCACTTTCGCGGGTTTCTGTGTAGGCGGAAGCCAACCCCACAGGGTAGCAGGGTCGACGTTGAGAGCGGCGGTCTGGCCAGGGTTTTTTGGGTCGAGAGGGACAACGTAGGCTTTGGAAGACATTGATCTGACAAGGGCTGATGTGTATCGCTGTCCCACTCGGGAAGCAATCACAGGCAGCATATGTACCATGTCGGGTCTCGGATGTCGTGCAACCAAGAAAAGAAAATGATCTCGAATTTGTATAGCTAAACATGCACAAATATGTCCCGGTGCCCTCAGCCGCATGGGGAACTTGATCTTGATGTATTTTTGGTTATCAAGGTAGGTCAGATGGTCAGTTGCGTATACACGGAAATTCACAAAAGTGGGACTCTGGAACCACCCTTGCAGGTTACGGCCCCTGAGGTTGTTGTTTCGAATTGACCCTGAGTCGATGATCCATCAAAAGCAGGGACCTTCAAGTTGACACATCCGCCCCACCAATGATGGGCCACCCCGCCACGCCATTGTCCACCTCTGACATCAAAGCGCGCCAGCACCGCCGCTTTGGCCCACAATACCACAAGATGTCCATAAAAGCCGGACATGCAGTCCACCCTAGTGTTTCTCCCAGTTCCCTCACTCCTCTCTCTCTACCTTCCGTGTCACTGGTCGCTACTCATCTTTCACAAAATGTGTGATGCATCTGACGTGCTGCGCGGCATCGATGCACTTCAAGCCCCATTCGAGTTCGAGGATGACGACAGATCGCGCGATATCCCACGTCCGACAACGCCTGTTCCAACTCGCACTCGCACTCTGCGCAGGACGACAACACTCGCATCCATCAACACCATCCGCCTTCAGGATCCTCCCAAGAAAGGCATCCGTCGACCCGTCGAGGAGATAGCCGAAAACCTGAAACACAAGTTTACAAAGAAGAAAAAGAAATCATCGTCAACGAAGGACGATATTACCAAACAAACGACAGAGGACGTGGCATCCGATTCGAAAGCTTCGCCGAAGAACGAGGCAGCGAAGCACAAACGGAAGGCCGCTTCTCCGTTGCGAACCACGTCGCATAAATCCGGAGAGAACGTTCTGAAAACCATCGACAGGTTCGATAGCGTCGTTCCTATTGACCTGGATGTGCAGCCGGACTTTCCGTGCTTCACGCCCGAGTCCCTGCTCAACGAGCCGCTGTTCACAGAAGACGACCCAGTCTGGGCAAAAAGTAGTGGACCTGGACCATGGTACCTCGCATCAAGAAGCGAAGATGTCAAGATCAATGACGTCCAACTCCATATCTGGTCGTCCAAGACGGACTTGACAATCTGGGATGGACTACGAGCGTCAGTGTTTTCATTCTCATCGTACCTTTGTCGAGCTGGCAGACTGACGAAAGGTGGTTTCACAGTCCGCACCACATATTCAAGTGTCGACTCTTCCTCCGATGCACCACTCATCCGTACGACAGTGTCTCCCTCCAGGGTATCCGCAAGGTAGAAATGGACTGCAACACGCGCCTCACCGGTTCACACTACATCCGACTGCCTGTCCTTCAGGCCGCCTACAAGGGCGCCGTGCCCGGACACATCACAGAATCCGGTGACCTGCTCAACGTCAATCTCGCCGACGGCATCTACATGGACCGACTGTGGTGCAAGATCCGGAACGACGACGGTACATGGGGCTGGTATAGAGATGCGTTCATCCCTCTCTCTCCCCGGCTGTTCGACAAGATGGATTACCGCGAGTTCAAGTTGGTCAGCCGAGTATGGATAGGAGAAAGTTGCGTAGAGGATGAATTGACATTCGGTATCTCTATGCTGCTTCGCGGGATAGACATGAAATGAGCAACGAGAGTGTAGGGGACCGAGGAGTGCTTGAACTTGTACACCACAATTTTATACATTTTTCATTCAGAGCTGGATCTCGCTTGTAATACCGTGCGCACTGAATAAAAAGGAAGATACATATGCAAATCAAAATCATGGTGGCATGCACCAAGGCATGCTTCTAGCACCACCAACTATTTTACCCCATCAAATCGGACGTTGCTCGTCGATCCGATTAGCAACAATCAAGTCTTCCAGCACCTAATTACCGTAATCCGGGTCAGCCTGGCCAATGGAAGACAGATCACTGAAGAAACCCATACAGTAATTCATAACCGCTGGATATGAGATGCACTCTGTCGTAGAAAACAATGACGGCGCCACCCTACAGTGTATGTTCTGTCATTTCCATGCACAAAGACGGGTGGCAAGGGGCAAGGTTCAGAAGCCCAACTTACGAAGTGTTCTGCGGCCATACCGATCGTCCGCGCGTGGTGGCCAGACTCAGATATCGTTCCGATCGCATGGTACAACAACCGACCTCTCTCGTCTTTTCCGCCTTCCACGGGTGTCATTCCAGCTGGAACCTTGCCCTCTACAGCCGAGACGAGCACCATCCGATCGCGCATGTAAGGCAAAACACAATACAGATCCGTGCAAGTTGTGACCTGTGTGCCGTCGTGCGCGAACTGACACAACGACCCAGAAGGACTAGCCCAGCCGGGTGTGATGGACCCTTGGTGTAACACGGAAGCGAAGAAATATTGACACTTGTCCGACTCATTGGGTATGTGTTCCTCGAAGTTTTCGGTCATTGCGATGGTCCAGACTTTTTTACCATTCAATGGTTTGCGAAGCCGTTGACCAGCAGGATCATCTTTGTACGAGAAGTCCTGTAGCTTCGCTGCAGGCGACGCCGAGCATGGGCTTGCGTCTTCTTTCCAACACCTGTCATCGGGAGGTCAGAGAGCTAGATCATGAAATTTGGATACTCACAATATAGAATAACCCGTTTCTGACATGTACTTCTTTCCTTCCAAGACACACTGCGCTCCACTCTGTATAACAAGTCAATTTCAAACGCAGTTCGACAAGGGCCACTCACCAGATGTTCCGCACACATCCCGGGAATTTGTCTCCCGATGATGTAGAGCATCGCATGGTACAACTTTCTTCCTTGCGCATCATAATTTCCTTCAACAGGACGCCTTCCTGGGGGAATGATACCGCGCGATGTCGGTACAAGTTCCAACAACTCGACGTCAAACGAAAGAATATCGAATGCTGCGTCAAGCTCAAGGACTGCGTCGTTGTGCAGTACTTGGCATCTGCGCGACTGTATAACTTTGCCGGGTAATACCTCGCGAGACAGTTTGGCCGAACCGAAGTAAAACGAGGTGGTACTATCGGGGTCCGTGGCTGCAGGATAAGCCGCAACTTTGGAAAGATCCTGAAGAGCGATTCTGAGTTTCATCCCGTCTGGCACCTTATCGTCTGGCCTTGTTCGGTTTTGATCTGAATGTATCGGAACATTTTGGTGAATGCCATTGTCCGGAACGGCGGGTTCAGGTGGACAATTCCCTGGTGCCGAGAGCTTGACATCGTCATCACGCCAACACCTAGACAAGTTCATCAAAAGGTTTGATCGAGCGCATACACGTATCTGACTCACAATATTTCGTATGCATGATACGCATAACGCTCTCTACCATCCATCAAGACAGCTGCAGCACCCTATCAAACATCAGCACCACATCCATTAGATACTAGATCCAGAAACGTACCAGGTGCTCAGAAGTCCTCCCTGGAACACGTTCCCCGTCTACCCACGCCACAGCATGATGCAACACTCGCCCCTTCTCATCCGCACCGCCCACCACAGGTCGATAACCTGCTGGAATGTGACCATGAGACGTCGGTACGAGCTCCATGGTGTCCGTGAATGGGAGGATGGTGAACGATCCTTCATGGATATGCTCGATTAGTCCATGAGGGATGGTACAGACGAGTTCCCCGCCCTTGCGTGTCACTTTGCAGGGTTGTATAGCATTACGGAGTGTGGCGGTGCCAAAGTAGATGGGGTTGTTGTCGGCGTCGTAGCAGGGTGGGTAGAGGTAGCGACTTGGATCAGGCAATGGTTGACTGTGATCGATGTGTATACGGATTGCGTCGCCCCTGGGATCCTGGCCAGGCATTGCGATAGGTGGCGGTGGGGATGGGACTGGTAGGGGCAGTTGGAGGGGGGTGGGGGTGGGGAGGAGTGGCCGAGGTTGAAGGAGACGAAGTTGGATGATTTCTGGGTGATGAATCTCGTGAAGTGAGTACGACGCAAATTTGTTGGGAGTGGGCTTCTGATGCGTATATGTAGGGCTGCACCAGAAGCGATCATCATACGACAAGCCAAGTATCTCATTCGAAGACAACGGTACAAATTCTACTGGTGTTGAGGGAGACCCTACTCACGTCAATATAGGTTTCGAGATATGTGCGAAGAGTAGCCTGGCAGTCAAGGCACTGCGTTGCCTGCAAACCGTGATCTCTGACGTCGTCGATCATACCAATCCTGAAGGCCTGAAGAGACGAGCGTATTTTGGTCTCTTCTCGCGCATTTATTATCTCCCAGCGCGATGATATCTGCCGGCGACGCGTCTATATTATCGAAAGAGGTGCCGAACGGGCAAACACGCCAAAGAAAGTCTGGACGAACGTGATCGATCGGGAGGACGACGATATACAGCACACCCCACCCGGGTCGATCCCGCTTACCCGTTCGTCGACGCCCCGCAAACGGAGTCGGGCCGTGTTGCAAATGGACGAGGATTCAGTGGAGACGCGGATGCGCGAGGAGGGGCGCAAGGCGGTGTCTGCGGAGCGGTTCGGCCAGCGGACGGAGATGTTTGAGCGGTTGTTGGGGTTTGTGGGGAGGAGGTGAAGCAGCCCAAGGGGTCGTTGTTGGATCTGGTCGATGCGGAGGACGGGTTGGATTGGAATACTACGCTCTGTTGGTACATGTACGATACAATGTTGTGGGTCTACTCGTCGAGATTGATGGCACAGCCAAACTTGGCATACAAGACGACCTTGAATTCTTTCGTGCCCTTTTCGCACTCTTGGGCGGTGGTCGAGAGGTCGGCGAGTTGGACTGCGATGTCTGATTGGTCTTTTTCGAGGCGCTGGAGAGCGCGGGTTTGGGGTAGATGGAGGAAGGATTCGCCGATTTTGTAGCTGGGAGGAGATGGGCTGGTGGGTGACGATGACGATGGAGGACGTACAGTACGACCTGGTCATCGTCCGTCAGCTCGAGCTCGGTGGTGAGATCGTCGAGGGCCTCTCTTTCTTGCTGTCGACGTCGTGAGCTGGGCGAGCGTGAAGGAGTGGTTCAAGCTCACCTTGAGCACCTCGAGTCTGCCCTCGATCCCGCGTAGACGCGTATTCAGCTTTGAGAACGTGTTGATGCGCTGCTGGTCCTCTGTGGGGGATGTCGACGAGAGTGAGCTGGACGTGATGGTCGTCTTTGTGGACGTACTCCAGGTGACTTCGGCAGCGTCGTCGTTCTCTTCTTCCTCTGCCAGCTAGAGGTCGACTGAGCGAGGGGTGGGCTGGTGAGACGAGCTGGTTGTACGGACCATGCGAAGGTTGTTCATCGTCGTCGCTTCCAATGAGCCGACAGACTCACGAGGTGGACGACGCGCGACGTGGCATCCTCCCTCGGTGGACAAGGCACAAGACCCGACCTCGTCTCGACGACTAGACTGTGCCCTTTAGAAACTCGTACAAAGAACCCCAGGATGCGACCCAACAACTACCTCGGACGATAGACAAGATACAAGACGTCGTGTCGCCGCTGGAACGCGCACTTCCAGAGCCAGAGCTCGTCTGGAAGTGGTGGACCGAGAACACGCGTTCGCCGTCCAAGACGGTCAAGACGGTCTCGTTCATCTACGTGCTCTTCACGCAGACTCTCCGTGTCTTTCGACACCTGCGCGCACGAGGACTTGGGCGGAGCGTCGCCGATGGATACGTGTGGAGGTCTAAGCACGTTCTCTTTTGCGATACCCTCGATCAAGCGTCACTCGTTCACTCTCGTGCAGCAAGCGATGCTCCTCGCTATGAAGCTCCCCCGGCACAACAGAAGCTGCAAGACGAACTGAACAAGGTCAAGGTTGGCATCGAGGAC
>JBBPMA010001580.1:0-10072 GCA_038090075.1 Xanthoconium purpureum | reverse complement strand
TACCAATTTGCAGGGGTCTGACAATAACTCGGTGTCCGGTAAGAATCAACGAGTTGACATTTGTCATGATCTCACCGCCTTCGCGCCCCTCGCGAACGTCATTCAGAATCCGAACAGGTAGAAGATTTGTTCATTGCAAAGCAGCATCCGTTCCGTCAAGGGACGGATCCCATAGCGACAGCCCAATTTGAGGCGCATCAGAGGGTGCAACAGCAATTCGAGGTTTTTCGAACGGAGTGCGAAAACCTTGTGCGACGGCTGTCCGCCGCCACTTCTGAATTCACAATGTCCAAGGTCCAGCCTGGTTCTCGCGACGACAGCCGTCCAGGACCCACGTTGCCGCACGACGGACTAGACTCCATTGTTAACATCATGATCAAGACCGTTACCACCACGATCACCATGTTCTTTGCCCAAATCGAACAATGGAGAGATGATTTTGTCAAGAATGAGGGAAAGACCGCTGTCACGGAGACGCATCTGGAGGAGTTCTTGTCGCGCCTATCCAACACACTTTCCCAGATGACCAACCTTCAGCAGAATCATTCTGCGCTGTTGAAAGACTCCGGGTCTGTCCGCACCCAGCTTGAGCTGGCGTCGCTCGTCCAAGATAGAGATGACACCATTGCTTCTCTCAGAGCGGAAGTTGCTCAGATCCCCACTTTACGCCAGGACTACGCGACGCTTCAGAGAGACTCGTCGACTCAGATAGTAGAGTTTCAGAAGCGCTACGACGTGCTGTCCAAGGAGCGCGATTTGGTTTGTAAGGAGCTTCATGACAGCAAGACCCTCATCGAAGAGCGGGAACGCATGGCCATCAGCCTCAGCGTTGAGGTTGAGCAGTTGAAGCTGGCAGATACTAGCAAGACCGAGCAACTGGACGCTGAACGTCAGGAGAAAGAGAAGCTCCGCAAAGACTATACGTCCGTCTCCTCTCAGAATTCCACTCTCCAGGAGCGTTGCAACATACAGTCGAACGAAGTTGATTTTCTTCGCATCGATCTACAAGACAAGGTGGCACTGCTTAGGGAGCAGGAGCACACGATCGCCACCCTCACCACCGAATACGACATGGCGAGGCACGAGGACAAGGTGAAAGCTGAAATCATTGCAACTGCGCAACAACATGTCGATCAGCTCCAGCAGCAACTCACTCTCGCAAAGGACGAAAAGGCAGACCTTCAAGTGCAATCCGAGACGAAGCTCGACAATCTCCGTAGTCAGCTTGCTCAGATGGAACACCTCCGTCAGAACCCTACCACAGCTACCTCTCGGAATAATGACCCTGAGAAGGAAGGAGCTATCTTGGCGAAGAGGCGTTATGAGGAGCTCAAAATCGCCTTTGAGGGCGGTCAGTCCCAACTGCGCGCCGTACAACGCTTCATTGCCACGGCGGATGTACACGCGGACGAGGCGATTATCCATGAGCTGAAGAAGCTCAATGCGGAGATTCAGCAAAACACAACATTTATGGCTGAGGATATCGCCGAGCAATTCAAGCAGACTACTTTGACTCGGGAAGCGGTGAAGGAAACGAAGGAGAGCGCTTCGAAGTCCATCGGACAAACCTTGGCGGACTACCTAGCGAATATGGGACCCGACGAGGCGGCATTGTACCTCTCAATTGCATTCCAGGCATGCTTTTCATGCTCCTTGTGCCGAGTCATCTCGTCGTGGACCATTGAGGAGGGGCAGGATGACTTTATCGACAAGATTTATGAGCAATTGCGGGAAACAGGTAAGGAACAGAGTCCTCAATTCGACATTTCCGCTCACGCCAGAGAATCTGGTCAACAGAGGCACAACCAATGTCGGGACGCTGGAGATCCCTCACGCGTACCTACATCTCTCCCAGCTGGATGAACGACTCGAACACTCTAACCTCACGGATCATCGCTGACCTCTCTGACGTTGTCGTGGTAGCGAGGTGCGCCGCCTCTACTGACGCCGCAAGCTCGAAGATTTCGTCGTTCAAGGACAAAATTTCATCCATCATCTCTGCTGCTAGACTGTTGAACGACATGATTGCGAAGGTCGTGTCAGCCGACTTCATAGTCACGGCCCCTTCGCCTCTCGAACTCTTTCAGGAGACCACGATGGAGGAGGATGTGGATGATTACGACGATAATAAAGGGAGGACAAGTGGAGCTGCAGCGGGTCAGAAAGTGCTGTGCTCAACTCAACTAGGTATGACGAAGCGGGTGCAACAGGAGTCGGGGGAGGAGGTGTTGACGGCGGTCAAGGCCAAGGTTGTTCTTGAATCTTTTTTGAGTGACTAACTTGCGCACTCTTTTCACTCCGAGGTTCGTCGGTGTGTTGAGTTGTGTTCCATTGTGATCTGTCTTTAGGTTGGTAATCACTACATAGTACCTATAGAGCTCTCAGTCAGGACCTTTCCGATCGGAATATACATGCACCCTTTGCAGCGTTAATAAATCAGGTACGAATATGTAAGCCTTTCAAAGTACCGAGCAGGACGGGACGGAAAAGAGATATCCTCATAATGTGGGTAACGAGAACGACATTAACAACATTCATTCCTCAAACATGACCGTCGCCGGAATCCTGACGTAGGAGTTGGACAATGTGACAAGGTAAATTGTTGCAGACTCACCGGCGTTCGCCGTTCTGGAATAAAATCCAAATCAACAAACTGCGGGACATCGCGGTGTCTCATACGTACCTTCGTCTTCCAGGCTAGTTCGGCTTTGATTTCCGTGAGTGCGAAATATACGATCGCATCATATTCCAGTTGGTAGAAGACCTCGCCGGAAGCATTGGTTCTCTGAACCAGGTCGTTAGCAGCCGTCCGTAAGTCCCCACGGACCTCAAAGAGTGTGGAAAAGGATGCTGCGATTTTCCATGTCAGACTGACATGGGGGAAGTAAAGGATACAAAGAGCTCACATTCATCTTGGTCTAACCATTCGGGTTTCAATAGTTTGCCCCGATAACACGCATAGCGTATAGTCACTGTGCCAGAGTGCGACGTATTTGATCTGTTCCTCACGAACGTATCCCGAAATTCCATCTCTTCGGGGACCCTGGTACCCTTGAACGAGAATCGAATTTCATGAGTCTCTCCGTTCAAAGAAGACGGCCAACCTTGCAAAGTTTTGCTCTAAAGTGGCCTGGAATGCACCACGCGCCATCCAGGCCCCTTTGCCACTGGCGCTTCCTACGAATATGTGCTTCGTTATTTTCATCGACGGGTAGCGTGCAGACTAGACCGTATGTGACACGTGCAACTCGCGTCGCGACCTTGTGGTTATCACGATCAATATGAGACAACGCTGCCCCATGGGCGACCGCCTTGTTACTAGAGAAAGAGATCAGCAAAATTCGTGAGCATGATATGAACATACATATGATTGTCTGGGCGGCAAATGCTGATGCTCTTTCCTTTGAAATACGACTGGAGTCGGGACCAAAGCCAGTCGTTTGTTGAGAGGCCCCCAACAAAGAAAGCGGTCTAAATGCAGATGAATATGACTTACTTCCCTGAAAACGAAATCCACATACTGTGGTCGGCGTCGTAGCAGATCTTTGCTGCTGCTCGAATGCATCGATGATTGCGTCAAAGGAGTCATTGAACAGGGCGGTTGCTTCTTCCCTAGAAGATGGAACAGACAATCAGCGCTGATGGCGTAGATAAAAGAAATCTTACCCTGTCAACTTGAGCTTCCCAAATGAAATGTTATATCTCGGTGCGTTGGTGCGAAGCCCAGCGACCTTAACATAAGCAGGATCTTTGTCGCTCTTGATGACCAATTTCGTCGTCTGGTCGAACTCCCGCATATATTCGGCTATCTCTTCGGAGGTGGCGTGCTCCCAGCCTGCAAGTTTCCCTGGTTTTTACATATGGTTCATCACTAGCGGAGAAAATGAAGGAGCAAGACACCGACTTTCCAACAGGAGCCTGGCCCGACGAGTGACAAAGACTGAGCCCTGCAGTCGACCTAAAATGAGAAACGGTGAGCAAGAGGAATTCGGCTACGGTGAGGACTGCGCACATTCGGCTCCAGCGGTTTCCTCACAGGCAATGGGGTCGGTCGTCGTTGAAAACATGCTAAGGTCAATTGTCCCACCGCCAGCGTCAATGATGACGACTCCTTGACCGCCAGCTCGGCCAGTCTTTTCTATATTGATGAGGTTCGCAACACAGAAGTGAAGGCTTGCTTCACCCTCCGTTAGCAGGTGGACACGCGCTCTGCCCTCAGATATAGGCGGGACGAGACCAGCAGCTTCAATTGCCTGTCGGTAGAGCTGTTGCTGTACACCCTCCCAGCCGTTTGGATGAGTGAAAATATATTCGATGGAGTCCTCGTGATTTGACCATGTAAATGCAAGATGACGTTCTTGAATATAGGTCTTCGTGCATTCGAAGAGGTACTTGATGAAATCTGTGAGAATGTCGACAGCACGCTTTCCAGGCGGGAGAGGCGGTAAGTCATCGTTCTTGTTAATGGACGACGCTAAATGCTTCGGGCGGAGGTGGAGCTTCCACCTGGGTTTGATGGATGAGTAAAAGTTCTACGGCGCTCTGATGCGGTTGAATAACTAACCATTCTGCCTTTGTCCATTCTTCCATCATGGCGGTCTCGATGACGCTTTCAGTGAGTACCTCGGCGCCAGCTGCTCTGACTTTACCACTCTTGTCATAGAACAAGAGAGATGGTACTTTGGCGGCACCGCCGACTTGCGGCTGCCCAGGGAATCTGAGACTGTTGGTCAAGGCAGATCAATCTGAGCAAGCGAAGAACTCGCCTTGTGACTCCATTTATCTCAGGAACTTGTCCTCGTTCGAGAATACAGTAAGAGATACCACTAAAGGTCGTACCGACGTCGAACGCCACAACAAGCTTAGATTCGCCAGTGTGGGGTTTGGGGATCAGTGGCATGGTTGGCTATTTTGAGGGAAAGGAGAGGAAGAGTGCCAGTCACCTAAAAGCCGCCGAGTGTGGGTCGTACAGGATGTAGGACGTTTGTCTATCACGTCAGATAGCCCCGTCTTGATAAACGCCCGGATGTCAAAAACCACCGTTAGTGCTACAGCATTGATGCCAAACATGCATCACACATTGCGCCCAGTACGCGCCAACCCCTGATCCAGTCTATGCGCGGACTGGTAGCGCGAATGCGACCAAACACCCCACATCCTCGAGTTCGTAGCAACGTCAAGAAGTATGTATGTGTCTTCCAAGGCTGGCTACTCTGCCAGGTGGCGCGACTTGTGGGGGAGTAAGGTGGCGGCCCGCTGCCAGCTTGGCTGTGCACATGTGTTTTCGATGGGGTTTAGTAGGGTTCACAGGCTTTGGTCGAGAAAGGGAAATATGACTGGTCTTCTTTTCCAGTTACCTACCTCGAATGATGTGAGATAGGACAGTGTGAAACGCCACCATCAGACAAAAGCACAGGATACATGTGGGTATAGGGTACGTGCAAAAACGGGATTGATAAGTACCTTCCTGAACCGCACTGGCAGAACCGCTTCCACAGCTTTCCTTTATGCCCTGACCCTAAGCTTAGTAAATCCTGGTATATCTGCTGTGGCAACAACTTCGGAGTGGCGCCCAGGTTCTACCGCGCGAATGGCCCGAATCCATAGTAGACTCGGTGCTGAGCCTAATGTCGTCGCTTGTCAGGACTGTGGACGCCCAGTAGCAGCGAGTAGTGTAGTAGTATGCAGTGGGTGAACATATGGAAGCCTGGAGTAATACTCCGATACTAGTACCTTGGCATTTACGGTGTACACGATGCTACCAATACACACCTCAGGCTTCCTGATACTATCCTATCGTGCATCTGTCCCGACAACATGCAATTGCGTGGAGCTGGCAGCTCACCGACACCTTTTCAAATGTCCCCAGCAGACACACCAACGCCCCAAGCTCAGGGAGGAACAAAGCAACCAAGAAGAACACCTCAGGTATGTTGAACAGGTGTGCCTTCTGGTGAAGGCACTGTCTTAGAACGCTCCCTTTCTGCATCAGTCGAATGCCTCAGCAAGTAGAACACACTCGGTGCCTAGCCCTGATGACTTGAACGATTCCGGATCCACGAACACTTTCAGGGCACCGGCGCAGAACAAGTCTGTCCAACGTTCATCCCAGGAGTCTGGCCAGGACGCCAAGGTAACGAGAGAATCATTTTCTTGCAAGGAGCTACTTTATCCAAACCGCCTCTGATAACAACCCAACTTGCCTCAGACTGTCAAGTCGCCAGAAAAGATTCACCGTAGCTTGGTGTCCCGTAAGACCCAATGACTCGACTTTTTATTATTATCATCTCACCCTTGCACGCCCTGCATAGATGCCAATTCAGAACCCGTTCACTCCGGGGTCAAACAGACAAGCCGTACCATCACCAACACTACCACCGATGTTCGGCAAACGGGACAGTCCACCACCGGAAGGGAAGGAGCAGTGCAACGCCAGCGGGGTCTGTCCTTCTCCCAGAGCACTACTGGCCAGCAGCGATCCGAGGTGTGGTCCCAAGACGAGCTCTGGAAGAAGAAGTCATTTTGCCATGAAACACCTCCTACAGTCTCCACGCCAACGGCCTTCGAACCTCGTCATGTTACTGAATATCACGCCGAGATACCGGCCACGGCCACGTCACTTGACAAGCACGTTGCGCGTGCGCTTGAGGAGAAGGAAGAAGAGATCGGGGAGCTTCGTCAGAACCTTGCCGTAGCCGCCTCGCGGAACGATGACCTTGAGAGATCGCAGGAGGTGTTGTCAAACGAGGTCAGTGCTCTCAGGAACGAATTGAGGTCGCAGTGCGAGGGTATCGTCGCTTCTCTCAGTGCACAAGTCAACCAGTTAGAGGTTGCGTGTGCCGATAAGACAGAAGAACTTGCAGATGCCCTCAGTCGGGTACGAAAACTCCAGCTGGAGGTCCCCAATCCCACCGCTCAATCCACTGAGTTGCAAGGCCGTTCTAGGACCCAGCTGCGGGAGCTCATCTCTACAAACAAGCACTTCCAAACCATGACGTCGTCCAACCCAGAGAAAAACCACGAGATCTCCTCCCCCATCGCGGAAGAAGAGAGGTCTTTGGATGCTACCAAAGCAGAGCAGATTACAAGGCTCAAACAAGAGTTGTCCAAGTACAATTCTCAAGTCACCAAGCTGCAACACGATAACGAGATGCAGTTGGCGGAACTCAAACCGCTCAGAAAGCGTCTGAAAGCCGCAGAGGTCGAGGATGCTAGCATCTCCTCTCTCACCACTCGCCTCGAAAAATGGAAGGCGTTGTGTACCACTAATGGGGAAGAACTTCTGGCCGCTCGCAGGAAACGGGATGAGCTCCGTGACAAACATGAGACTTTATCCTCCAGGTTCATTCAGTTACAGCAGGATCTCACCTATGCGAATATGGAGATCAAGCGGCTGCGTCAGGAGCTGGATGTTTCGCCCTCCAGAGTCGCTGAGTTACAGTGGGACCTCACTCGCAAGATCAACTATTGGCAGAAATTAGACGCCACTAGGGCAGCGGAATACCAGGCGAGGTTAACGGACCTCAACTCTCACGTCGAGCAATGGAACCGCTCGCACGGCGCGACAGGAGAGGAACTCGAGGCCGCGCGCAACAAAATCCAGCGGCTCCAGCACGACCTGGACGCTTCGTGTTCTCGGATTACCCAGCTCCAGCAGCAATTCGACACACGGTTGGCGCAGCTTAAATCCTCCCGCGGGCAATCAGATGTCCCAGTCGAGACTGGGAAGCACGACTTGAAGGTTATGGCCAACGCGAAGGATTACGGCGCCGTTATCCAACTTACCGCTGAACTCGACAAATGGATCAGCGCGAGGCCCGAGTACGAAGATCTTCGGCACAAACTCATCAGCCTGAAGGAGACATATGTTAACGCGCCCCAGATCAGAGAAAACTTCCAATCGGAAGCTACCGAGATCAAGAAACGTTACGAGGAGGAGGTTGTCTTGATGAAGAGACGTTATGAAGAGGAGTCGGAAGCCCTCAAAACCGCCCTTGCAGACAGTCGATCCCAACTGCGCGACGTGCAGCGCGTCGTCGCCACTGCGGACATATATGCGGACGAAGCAATTATCCAGATGCTGAGGAAGCTCAACGCGGAGGTACAGCAAACCACAACACTTATGGCGGAGAGTATCACCGAGCAATCTCAACGGGCTTCGACTCGGAATGCAACGAAGGCGATGAACGCGGCGATGGAGAAGGTGTCCGGGTCCATCGGACAAGCCTTGGCAGAGAGATTAGCGAACATGAAACGCGACGAAACGGCGCTGTATCTCTCAATCGCATTCCAGGCATATCTTTCGTGTCACTTGTGCCAGCTCATCTCATCATGGACGATCGAGAAAGGGCATAATGCCTTTATCAACAGGATTTACGAGCAATTAAAGAATGCTGGTAAGAAACTGGGTCCTGAATGCCATCGACATTTCCGCTCACGGTGAACGAACAGAAACGCAACCGATGTCGGGACGCTGGAGATCCCTCACGCGCACCTACATCTCTCCCAACTGGATGAGCGACCCGAGCTCTGTCACCTCACAGATCGTGGCTGATCTCTCTGACGTCGTCATGGTAGCGCGCTGCGCTGCCTCCAACGCAGCAAACTCGAAGATTTCACCATTCGAGGACAAGGTGTTATCTATAGTCTCGATCGCTGGGCAGTTTAGTGAGATGATTGGCAAGGTCATGTCGGCTGACTTCGCAGTCACTGCGCCTCTGTCCCTGCAGGTATTCGAGGGGACCTCGATGGAGGAGGATGTAGATGATTACGATAAAGATCACGGGAAGGGAAGTAGGGCAGCAGCGGACCAGAAAGTGTTGTGCTCGACTCAGCTGGGGATGACGAAGCAGGTACAGCGGGAGTCGGAGAAGGAGACGTTGGTGGTGGTCAAGGCAAAGGTTGTTCTTGAATCTTTCCTGGATGGTTAAGCAGCCGCTTTCCACTTTGAGGGTCGTTTGTGTTCGATTGTACGATCTGTGTTTGGGCTGGTACTAGACCTTTGTACAGGCATCAAATTGTAACAAGTACCTACTGTAGCGCGTTTTATATCCCGAGTTCGTTGACCGAGATGCATTTGAATGACATAGTGGTAACATACGGATGGCAACTTGGATATGTACATGAGAATGGCATGCGCGTGTCGACCTTAGATGAAGCCTGGCTCAGGGCCTGACATGGATGGATGCAGAGGTACTCTGGTCCCCTTGATGACCTACGGAGGCAGATCGCTCTCCCTCATCACTTCCTTCTTCGAGTCCGGGTTCGGGCCCGCTGGCTTTCCCCTCCTTGGTTGCTTCTGGGGCCACCGAGTTTTGTCGCCACTAAGAGTCCGAGTGCTACCCATGTTGTCGGCGTCAAGAGCTCCCACGTTCGCCGTTGTCAATAGGGAGTAGGGATCATTCTCGACGACGGGTCCCTGGTAAGAGCCGCACACCACACCTCCCTGCACTTGCTCGGAACGGAGTTGGCTATCCGGTGTGTCTTGCGGATTCCCGGTCTTTTGGTCGACCGTCGACGGCACGTTGTCAGGCTAAATAACCACATCAGCCTTGGAGACATCTTTCGTACGACTTTGAACCATACCTGCACCACACTCTCGTGCTCTGTCATCGCTTCGATCCCTTGCACCACAGTGGACAAGTTGGTCGAGGTCGTTTCGTCAACTTCGGCGCGATCGCTCGATGATCGAGTCTGCTGGCCCTTCCAGATTGGGCCGTCGAGCTGGATAGCGAGTTCGTAAAGTTCAATCAGATTCGCCAAGGGAACCGGTCCATACCTGCATCTCCGTGTTGTGATGAACGGGAAGGTAACCGTTCGTCTCGTTGGGCAGAATAGCGAGCGCCGGTGCATATCGAAGAGAGATGGTAACATCATTCAAGTCACCGACGGCAACGTTCGATACTGAATCACCGCGCTCCTCATTCGTGGATGGCACGTCCGACAGGGCGTTCAAGCCAATCTTCGGGTCAGGTGTGTTATCCTTTGAAACCAAGCCGACGTCAGGACTGCATTTGCAGCAGCAGAGTAAGCCTCTCAGGGAGGCCCACAATGACTTGGCAATCTTCTTCAG
>JBBPMA010001579.1:0-10094 GCA_038090075.1 Xanthoconium purpureum | reverse complement strand
CCAAGTGTACGTATCTATGCGTGTTGGCGCGGCATGTGTTGGTACTGACAGGGTCGTGTTTTTGCGTTGCAGCGGATTCGAAGCGAGCGGATGCTGCCAAGGCGCGGGGAGAGTCGGACGAATCGGATGATGGTAGATCGAAGAAGAAAAAGGGGGGTGCTGCTGCAAAAGGCGCCAAGGGCAAGGCGAACGGGAAGCGGTGAGGGTTGCGTTGCGTTGAGTGTGTTTGTCTGGCATTACATTGGCTACATATCTTTTCATTTTCGTTCTGTAATAATATTTCAGATTGGTGGTCCTCAGTCGGGTGCTTCCACAATCGAAGATGTCGACGCTAATGAAAACTGATGGTGCAGAGAGGGGCTGAGTACGCGATGTCGTGTTCGCATTGATATCCGATATCGCCTTGTCGACACTACCACTCTCCTTGTCGCACGCAGACAGGTCGGTTTCCAGACTAGGACATGTCCATGACCCAAATTCGCGGCCATCTAATAGAACCAAGGGCACACAAGTAATATATACAGAACCCAACGGACGAAGGCATACGCATAGACGAAATAAATATCTAAGTCACCGTCAACTTGAAGTATCGTACAGCCGTCCTTCCCCCAGCTTCTACGCCAGTGGCATTGGTATTCCCGCTGTTCAAACCTGCTGCGTACCATCTCCCAACAGTTCGGGTCTGATCCCCTCTGAGTCGCCCTCACTACCTTCCACCGCCTGACCTTCTTCCTGTCCCGGGTTGACATCTGCGATCGCGATCGCGGACACGACCACATCTTCGCTGGCGACGGCTTGTGACAACACGCCGAATCCAGAGTCAATCCCATTCCACCGGCCACGGAGGTCGCGATCATACAGCTCTCGAATGCTGATGATGAACCGAGGGGACAAGGGGACTATGGTTATGTAGGAAAGCATGCTCAGGAAGAGCACTGCAGTGCTATTGATTGTTACCTCCCTCAATTGAATCAAAGCAGTAACATTGTAAAACACATTTCTGCAATGGAAAACAGGAGTCCGAGTGGTCAGTTCCCGGTGATACTTGTGGGTGGTAAATAAAAGAGTATAAAAGAGGAAGACGTACACAAGAAAATAAACGATTCCATCTGTAACAAGCTGTTGCAGATATTTGTTAGGTTGCCACTGCTTGGTTGCTTTATGCATCTCGAATGATTGCTTCAGCACCTGGGTAACAGCAAGGCATAGCAATGCAACACTGAGAATAAATTGTATAATTATATACAAGAGAAGTGCTGGCAATGAAGCTTTGTTGAGCAAACCAGTGCAAATGGTGAAGTCAGCAACTTGAATAGTCATGACTGGAAGAAAGGGTAGCAATTAATAATGGATAGGAGTGATACATAGGAGTTCTCAGAACAGACCTGACAGATTTGTGTTGGGATTGTAGTAGACCCCTATAAAAACAATGGCAAGAATGATTTGTGGCACATAGATGAACAAAAGAATATAAAGTATTCTTTTTGACTGATTCCAGATTGCATACACCCGCAGGATTATGACTACTGTGATTAAAAAAATATGATTCAAAGCAATGTGACCAAAGATATATTATTAGTCACTTACAATCAGCAGTAGCATCAAACACTGGAAATGCACAAGCAACTACTAGAAGGTATGCAGTGCCTTCAAAGATTTCATGTCTTATGATGCTGCACAGATAATAAACAGTATACCTACATCTAAATAAAACTGTCAGAAATTCAGCTAACTGTTTGAGTTTAGATGTTTACATCTATGAAAAGGATAATTATTATCAGTAATAAACAAGACTCATCAGATAAAAAGACTTACCTTTACAGAACTAGGCACAAAGACAGAACCACCTAGAAATATGCCTGATTAGCACAACTAACCATTAGCTTAACCAATTAGGAACACACTGAGGCTTGCAAAACTTGTGCATTATATCATCATGAGTTCTACAATCTGTTGTGTCTTTCTCAAACAATAGACCTACATAGCCCAGGAAAGACCAACATAGCGAACCTACAGAACTGTCAATTTGGAATACACGGAATGAAGTGCCCTGAGCCACTATACAGACCAGTATGAACATTGTGGAGACCCAGGTCCAGGATCTGCCCTATTAGACTATAAGAGACTTGGTGCTTGCTCGAGGGTGGTTTCCTCCTTACCCAAACATAGTCTACCTTAAAATATTGTCAGCTGACAAGTCCCAACATGTAGAGGGAAAATAAGACACCTCTCTTGAGAAGGTGAGGACTGCAATAGTAAGGTTGGAATATTCATTTCAGTCCGACACAGATAGCACAGACAAGTCTGATCACTCACAGTAGTCATATACGACAGCAGTGACTATCACAACTGCATTTGTCTGTAAAATTCATCTATGGGAAAGATATAGTGGCCATACTTGATGCATAATTATTCAACTGCAGGAGTTCCAGAGCAGACTGCAAACCAGAGGACATGATGGGTGAATGACAATGTCTGACTGAAAGGATTGTCAGTCGAGAGGGGGATAGTGAGAGGTTTGCCTGGAGTCCCCCATACTTATATCCTCTGCCCAGCAAGAATTATTCCACAGTCATGTAATACAGGATGGCAGCATAATATGGCGAAAGATCCTCATTGGTACATCGAGAACAAAGTTGCCATGCAGTGCACACAGGATGAATAGCCTTTGGGCAAAATATGGGATCATGGTTGGCTCACCACCATTATGAGCGTGGCAAGCAAGAAGCCTCAAAGTTCATCCAGGGCGGAGGCGTTAGGGGATGCCTGCCCCGATAATCAACAATAAGTACAGCCTCCAAGTCCATCACTTCGAATGGGATCACTGGATCACTGGGCTCCCACTCCTGTTCGTCAATGAATATTCAGTGCCCATCTATCGCGGAAGTCCGGGAAAGGGCCATACCACCTTCGTCAGCAGGAGAAGTGCGGCGATACCTAATAGTGACTACTTCTATCAGCGGCGATGTAGACATGACCATACCAGGAACACATTGTACCTGTAAAATGATGAAAAACTGTATTGGGTACTCCCAATACAATCACCTACCAGTCGAAGCATCCAACACTGATGGTGGCCAGTGTCATCATATCAGTTCTGTGCAACGAACCAAATTAAGGGCCGAGATCAAACACACTGCAGTGCGAGGATGTTTTCTCTTCTCCCGGAGACCCGAACACGAAATATGCATGCATAGGTTTCATCTGTGATAGACCGGGACGGGGTGGATGTCGACTCGATGTATAGATAGCACAAAGTGCTAGACGGGTAATCTGCGTGGGTCGCATGTCATCATGAGATGATGGAGGTTGCAGCGGGTTCGGTTCGAGCACAGAATGTCGGTGTCGATGGTCGTCCTGGTGCGCATGGGAAGTGTACATACATACTGACAGAATCATGACGGCACTACAGTCAGAAGGCGTCGTGTGCTGCAGCAGAGGCCTTTGCAGACAGAACATCGCAAGCGTACCAACGGATGCCTTGCGCTCGAGGTCCCAGCCCCTGGCCATCACATATGCGATCTCAATCATTTGCTTTGCTCCCGCAGATGATGGCCAAGGACACGCCATCATGTCGGCGGCGGACGACGCACAACTCATGGAGGTGGCTGGGTGGCTGGGGTGTAAACCTTTTGGGAAATGCGATAGCACGTGTAATTGATTGATACTATTGTTAGCTTGAAACAGGTACGATACCGCTCATAAGCAAGCTGTCCAACATCCAGAGCGTCGTGAGAATAAGTGAACCAAGCCGAAGAACAAAAATCACTTGATGAACAACGGCACGGTGACCCGAATGGGCGAGGCGCGAGGACGGACGAATGAGTTTGTGTACAAAGATGGCGAGGGGGAGAACCTTGCCAGGTTGCAGTCACAGAGGGATGGAGGAAAGCGACCATGAGGGTGCTGTGTGGGACGTAGCCGAGAAGGAGGCCAAAGAGGAGCGCTTCGGCGTTGCCTTGGTTGGTCGCTGGAGTTGAGGTCGGGGTGGTGCTGGGCCGGGTTTGACGTGGCATATGTGATGGGGGACAAAAGAGCGTAAAGGGGCATAACGACACCCATGGAGGCAAGTTGGAAGAGGTCGACATGCGGAGAGTGAATGGGAGGTTGTCGCGCGAGGCTTCGAGGAAAGGGATAAGCGCGGCGACACCTACGGCGGGAAAGAGCACCGCGAGAAGAGCATTGTAGGCTGGGTCGACGAGAGCATGGAAAAAGACGACTATGCCACAAAGCAGTTGGTCGACCTCAGTTATGTTGGTGTATGGGAGTTGGTATGGATGTGGAGCGAAGTCGGGATGGCATATGGTAGATATTTTGAGCTGGAGGCCATTTTGGACGAGGGATTGGTGGAGGGTGAAATACACGGCGGCAAGGGTGAGGAAGGGAAAGATGAGAAGGGGCAGTAAAACATCTAGTGAATGGTCAGGCGAGAGGGGAGGAGGAGAGAAGACTCGGCGCACGCGTGAACAGCTTCATGGTTTGGATTAGGCACGTGTCGGCTTCCGAGTCTGGAACACAACGACACTGTCACAGGGGCCGTTACTTCACCTCGACCGCCACCATGGCGAACAACGAGCAAGAAATTCGCAACAAACGCGGACCACTTGAAAGTCATTCCCTCTATCCTCACCGATGGCGTCAAATCATCAAAAGAAACTCTTTTCTTCTTGAACACAGCTGAAGACGAAGACGAAAAGCCCTCAAAAGCGGCCAAGGTGCCTCCAACGAAGCCTGTCGTCAACGGTTCGCCTGGAAAGCACAAGACCGTTGGCGGAAAAGTATTGTGGGACAAAACGCGCAGTGCCGCTCAAGAGGAAGTGTTGCAGACGACGGCAGCCAGAATCAAGGAGCGTCAAACAGACTTGCACACAGCCCTGCAAGCCGCCGGTCTTGCCAAGTACTCGGAAGAGGAAGGTGGGCCTGGCGAGAAGGAGGGGAAAGGGTGGACGCGGTTTCTGAGTTACAAGGGCGAGGGTGCGTTGCCAAAGGAATCGGAGACCTTGCGGGTGAGCGACTACGCACGATGCACCTTGAATACTGATGTTGAGACGATTCAAAGATATTCGTTGATCGCAAAGCTCAGACGATCATCCTACCCATGCACGGTTTGCTGTACCTTACCGTATCGACACTATCAAAAACGTCAGCAAGAACGATGAGGGCGACTCTACGTACCTCCGCATCAACTTCTAAATGCCTGGTCAACTTGCTGGAAAGAAGGATGAGACTGTATGGGCCCCGTTTCTTCATGTGTCGTAGCATGCTAACGCGCCCTTGGATACCTAGCCATTCGGGGATCCTGACGCGACATTCGTCCTCTGTCACCTACCGTTCGCTAGACGACCATCGCTTTGATCAAATTCACAGATCCGAAGAAAGAGGTCAACAAGCGGAAAGAGCAAAAGAAGGAGATGGCAGACGTCGTTGAGCAGGATGGTCTGATCGAGCTGAAAGGCAGGAGACCTCACAAGCTCCCCGAAGTGTTCGTGCGACCCGCTCTCGACGGAAAACGGTTACCGGGCGAGGTCGAAATTCACCAAAATGGTTTGCGATACCAATCGCCTATGGACTCGCAGAAAATAGGTAGGTTGACAGCGAATGGGATGGACGTGGATCGGTTGACCATGCATGTGCAGACGTATTATTCGCAAATATCAAACACCTGTTCTTCCAAACCTGTGACAAGGAGCTGCTCGTGATCGTTCACATTCATCTCAAGGCCCCCATTATGATCTGAAAAGAAGGCACATGTGGGTGGGAGTCACTATCTTGTCCATGCCTCATCCTCATTCACCGTAACTCAGGATATTCAATTCTTCCGAGAGGCCTCGGACGTCCAGTTCGACGAAGCGGGTAATAGGAAGCGGAAACATCGTTATGGTGACGAGGAAGAGATCGAGATGGAACAACAAGAACGGAAGCGGAGGCAGATGCTCAACAAGGAGTTCAAGCTCTTTGCTGAACGAGTTGCAGGGGCGACTTCGACCTCGGTACGTCGGAGCGATTTGTCGCTTACGGGATCCTGACTCAATTGCACATAGACTGGAGAAATTGTCGAAGTTGACATTCCCTTTCGAGAATTGTCGTTTGTGGGTGTTCCTTTCAGAACCAATGTTCGGTTACAACCTACCACTGAATGTCTCGTCCACCTCATCGACCCTCCTTTCCTCGTCGTCACTCTCAACGAATTCGAGATCGCATCCTTGGAACATGTTCAATTTACGCTCAAACAATTCGATCCTGTCCTCGTATTCAAAGACTTTATGAAAGCGCCACTCCATATCAACTCGATACCGAGCGCTCAACTGGATGATGTTAAGAATTAGCTCAAGTCCGTCATTTTCTCGAGGACATAGTTGTGCGAATGCTGATCGCCACGCGTCGTAATGTTATCTAGTTCTGTCGACATTCCACTGAGCGAGGGACCTGTCAACTTGAACTGGGGACCCATCATGAAGACGATCAACGAGAGTCCATACGATTTCTTCCAGCAAGGTGGCTGGAGTTTCCTCGGTGGAGGTGGTGTTGGTGGTCCTCAGTCGGGTGCTTCCACAATTGAAAATGTCGACGCTGATAAAAACTTGTAACGGTGCAGAGAGGAGTTGCGTACGCGATGTCGTGTTCGCATTGCCAGTAATATCCGATATCGCCTGGTCGACACCACCACTCCCCTTGTCGCACGCAGACAGGCCGGTTCCCAGACTAGGACATGTTCAAGATATACATTCGCGGCCGTCTAACAGAACCAAGTGTACACGTCACCAGAGAAAAAGTCGTTCCAAAAAACTCCCAAATAATATATACGGAACCCAGCAGACAAAGGCATACATGTACACGAAATAAATATCCAAGTCACCGTCAACCTGAAGGACCATACAGCCAGCCTTCCCCCAGCTTCTACGCTACTGGCATTTCCGCTGTTCAAACCTGCTGCGCACCATCTCCCAATAGCTCGAGTCTGATCCCCTCTGAGTCGCCCTCACCACCCTCCACCGCCTGTCCTTCTTCCTGTCCCGGGTTGGCATCTGTGAACGCGATCGCGGACACGACTGCATCTCCGCTGGCGACGGCTTGTGACAACACGCCGAATCCAGGGTCAATCCCATTCCATCGGCCACGGAGGTCACGATCATACAGCTCTCGAATACTAATGATGAATCGAGGGGACATGGGGGCTATGGTTATGTAGGAAAGTGTGCTCAAGAAGAGCACTGGAGTGCTACCGATCGTTATGCTTCCCGATTGAATAAAAACAATAACATTGAAAAACACATTTCTGCAGTGGAAAACAGAAGTCTAAGTGGTCAGTTCCTGATACTGGTGGGTGGTAATTGAAAGAGCATAAGAGAGGAAGACATACACAAGAAAGTAAATGATTCCATCTGTAATGAGTTGTTGCAGATACTTGTTAGGTTGCCACTGCTTGGTTGCTTTGTACATCTCGAATGATTGCTTCAGTACCTGGATAACAGCAATGCATAGCAATGCAACACTGAGGATAAGTTGTAGAATTCTCCATGAGAGAGCTAATGGCAATGAGGCTTTATTGAGTGAAGCAGTGCAAATGGTGAAGTCAGTAACTTGAACAGTCATGACTGGAAGAAAGGGTAGCAATTAGCAATGGATAGCAGTAATATATAGAATTCTCAAAACAGACCTGACAGGTATGTGTTGGGACTGTTGTAGATCCCTGTAAAAACAAAGGCAAGAATGGCTTGTGGCACATAGATGAACAAAAGAATATAAAGTATTCTTTTTGACTGATTCCATATTGCATACACCCGCAAGATTATGACTACTGTAATTTAAAAGTATGATTCAAAGAAATGTGACCAAAGACATATTATTAGTTACTTACAATCAGCAGCAGCAGTAAACACTGGATATGTCCAAGCAAGGACTAAATAGAATATTGTGCCTTCAAATATTTCATGTCTTATAATGCTGCAAAGATAATCAAACAATATACCTACATCTAAATAAGACTGTCAGAAATTCAGCTGACTGTTAGAGTTTAAATGTTTACATCTATGAAAAGGACAATTATTATCAGTAATAAACAAGACTTGTCAGACAAAAAGACTTACCTTCACAGAACTAGGCACAAAAACAGAACCATCTGGAAATATGCTTGATTAGCACAACTAATCTCTAGCTTAACTGATTAGGAACACACCAAGGCTTGTAAAACTTGTGCATTATATCATCATTAGTTCACACAATGTGTTGTGTCTCTCTCAAACAATAGACCTACATAGCCCAAGAAAGACCAACATAGCGAACCTACAGAATTGTCAATTTGGAATACACAGGATGAAGTCCCCTAAGCCACTATACAGACCAATACAAACATTGTGGAGACCCAGGTCCAGGATCTGGCCTATCAGCCTATAAGAGACTTGGTGCTTGCTCAAGGGTGGTTTCCTCCTTACCCAAACATAGTCTACCTTAAAACATTGTCAGCCAACAACAAGTCCCAACATGTGGAGGGAAAATAAGTCACTTCTCTTGAGAAGGTGAGGACTGCAATAGCAAGGTTGAAATAATCATTTCAGTCCAACACGGATAGCACAGATAAATCTTATCACTCACAATAGTCATATACGACAGCAGTGACTACCACAACTGCATTTGTCTGTAAAATCCATCAACAAGAAAGATATAGTGGCCATACCTGATAGATAGTTATTCAACTGCAGGAGTTCCAGAGCAGACTGCAAACCAGAGGACATGATGGATGAACAGCAATGTCTGACTGAAGGGATTGTCAGTCGAGAGGGGGGTAGTGAGAGGTTTGCCTGGAGTCCCCCATACTTATATCCTCTGCCCAGCAAGAATTATTCCCTGTCCACAGTCATGTAATAGGGAATGACAGCATAATATGGTGAAAGATCCTCATTGGTACATCGAGAACAAAGTTGCCATGCACAGTGCACACAGGATGAATGGCCCTTGGTCAAAATACAAGATCATGGCTGGCTCACCACCGTTATGAGCGTGGCAAGCAAGAACCCTTAAAGTTCGTCCAAGGCGGAGCCATTAGGGGATGCCCGCCCCAATGGTCAATGATAAGTACAGCCTCCGAGCCCATCACTTCAAATGGGATCACTGGATCACTGGACTCCCACTCCTGTTCGTCAATGAATATTCAGTGCCTGTCCGTCGGGGAAGTCCAGGAAATGGTCATACCACCTTCGCCAGCGGGAGAAGTGCCGCGACATGGACATGATCATACCAGGAATACATTGTTCCCGTAAAATGATGAAAAACAATATTGGGTACTCCCGATATGATCGCCTACCAGTCGAAGCATCCAACACTGATGGTGGCTAGTGTCATTATATCAGTCCTGTGCAACGGGTGAAAATCGAACCGAGTCAAGGGACAAGATCAAACACACTGCATCGCGAGGATGTTTTCTCTTCTCTCGGAGACCCAGACACGAAATATGCATGCATAGGTTTCATTGGCGATAGACCGGGACGGGGCGGATGTCGACGCGATGTATAGATAGCACAGAGTGCTAGACAGGCAACCTGTGTGGGTCGCATGTCATCATGGAATGATGGAGATTGCAGCAGGTTTGGCTCGAGCAGAAAATGTCGGTGCCAACGGTCGTCCTAATGCGCATGGGAAGTGTACATACACACTGACAGAATCATGATGGCACTACAGTCAGAAGGCGTTGTGTGCTGCAGCAGAGGCCTTTGCAGACAGAACATCACAAGCGTACCAACGGATGCCTTGCGCTCGAGGTCCCAGCCCCTGGCCATCACATATGCGATCTCAATCATTTGCTGTGCTCCCGCAGATGATTGCCAAGGACACGCCATCATGTCGGCAGCGGACGACGCACAGCTCATGGCATGGAGGTGGCTGGGTGGCTGGGCCCGGGGGTGTAGACCTTTTGGGCCATGCGATAGCACGCGTAATTGATTGATACTATTTTTTGGCTTCCAACAGGTACGATACCGCTCATGAG
This sequence comes from Xanthoconium purpureum, assembly GCA_038090075.1. Classification (NCBI taxonomy): domain Eukaryota; kingdom Fungi; phylum Basidiomycota; class Agaricomycetes; order Boletales; family Boletaceae; genus Xanthoconium; species Xanthoconium purpureum. The sequence continues at coordinate 112 of JBBPMA010001579.1, read as the reverse complement.
CAAGCTGTCCACCATCCAGAGCGTCGCGGGAATAAGTGAACCAAGCAAAAGATCAAAATTCACTTGATAAACAACGGCACGGTGACGCGAATGGACGAGGCGCAAGGGCGGA
>JBBPMA010001578.1:0-10094 GCA_038090075.1 Xanthoconium purpureum | reverse complement strand
AGGAGGAGAGGAGGAGGAGGACAGCGACAGGGGTGAGGAGGAGGGAATGGGGATGACAGTGATGACAACAAGGACGACTACAACATGAAATGTATTCATTTTTTTTATTCGTAGTGATACTATTTTTTTTCGGTTTAAACCGGTTTCGGGACTGAGACTGCGGTTCTGGTCAGTTCGCGGGACCACGGTTTTTTGTGTGGTCTGGTTTGGTTTGAGGCACGGGAAATTGCTTCCGGTTTTGGTCCGAGACCCGCAGTGTTCCCCATCGCAGGCCTCACGCTCCTCAGGAAATGGCTCGTGTCGGGAAGAGACCCTATCCATGCATAAGACCGAGGTTCCCATCTCTGTAACCTTTACCGTGCGTCATTTTCACACACACCATTGATTTCATCACCTGGTTGTATTCCTGTCCAGGGTGTGCCCGAGCAATGGAGCCCCACGGGTTATGGCAGCGCAACCCGTACCCTACCCGCGATTTACCTGCATCACTACCCAAGGATGTGGGTTTGCATGTGGGTCGGTGGTCAAAGACCTGTAAGTAAACCTGTGCGACTTTACCCGCAGGTCTGACTGTCTTGCCCAGCTAGCGGTTGCGTTCCAACTCATTTTGAGTTGTAGCGCGCGCTGCTCCTTACGCCGTCCCTCTAGCCTTCATTCCCATCATATCCATCGCCTTCGACAACGTTTTGGCGCCTCCAACTGCACTTGACGGCTCTCGACATCTCCTGCTCAACCTGCTCACCTAGATGGCCTACTGGCCCGTTTTCTCGACATTGTGCGTCCGTTTCGACGGCGTGCTGGTTCTCCTTGTGTCCACGGCCTATATTGGCGTTGCCGACAACCTTCCGGCAGTCTGAATCGACCTGGACGCCTCTCAGGTCCTCTGGTAGGCCTCCCAGGCCGTTGTCTCGATCTGGCGCGTCCGTTCTGTCGAAGTGAGTGTTTCTAACGCTTTTAGGACGTTCCCTGACGAGTCGTGTACACCGCCTGGCATGGCCATTTTGCTGCCTGGCTCGTCTGGCTCGTCTCGAGCCCTCCTAGGTGAGCACTTCTCACCCTTTCGTTCTGAGCATTTTTGGACGCGTTCTGACCCGTTTCGCAGCTTCTTCGGCACATGATCAGCGCCCTCGATGCGTCCTGATGCTCCAGACACATGCACGTTGTTGTCGGGAGATGTATCGTTGGAGCTTGCCCATAGTCTCCTCCCCCCCTCAAGCTCGAAGCTTTGGGGTTCGCTTGGTGCGTTCGCAGGTCTGTCAGGTGGTGGAAATGGGCCCGGGGGATGCATAGGTGCGTCATTGACATCCGTTGAGGTGCGCTGACGGTTTTCATCAGCTGCCTTTGTCGCTGTATGCGCATCGACACCCTTCCGAGTCCTCTCTCCCCCTCAATTGACTCGTTTCAACACGTCGTCGACCTTTCGACTTTATCCTGGACTTGTCGGCATGCTACCCTTGCCTCCCTGACACCTACCTCGCTCTCGCTCTCAAGTGCAAAGCATCCGTTCATCAGTCATCGTTGGTATCGCCATCGTGGTCAACAAGTATGCGCGCGGGTCTGTGCGCTGCTTTATGCTAATCTAGTAAACATCTACAGGACCGCTTATGAGCATGGGTATGACAAGGGATGGGTACAGATGGGCAATTTAGCTACCCGTACCCATAGCACCCGCGCTTTACCCATACCCTAACCCATGTGGGTAACACATACCCCTGCTCTTGCCTATGTCCGAGTCGGGTTCCGTCCTTTACCGTGCGTCATTTATCATATGCCCTCGACCTCATCACCTGATCGTATTCCTCCAGGGTGTGCCTGAGCAGTGGAGCAAGTTGCTCAAGAAATCGGCCATCACCAGAGAGGACTATGCAAAGGACCTGCAGGCTGTGCTCGACGTCCTTAAGCTCTACACTGATTACCAGAAACACGAAGAGGTACGCAGTCGCACCAAGGCTTGGCGATTTAGTTGACGCGGTGTTGCCGGTGGCCCAGTGGGTCTAGTGCCTTTCAAGAAAGGGTTTTTTCTTCACAGCAAGGGGTTGCCGGTCAGAGTCAGGGTTGACCAAATCAACCGATCAACCCCTTGCTAATTTGCTATGGTGAATCTGCTGATTCCGCCACGGGACGAGTATCCTTGAGGCATGCTCACGTAAGTACATAAGTTGATGATGTGTCGAAACTTCATATCCTTCCTTGTGTGACGTGCAAATCAATGAGCTGCGACGGGTAAGGCAGCTCATTGTGAATGTCACCTGACCCAGATCCTGAGCGGTGTCTCAAAAAGGTAAAACAGCAAGCCCAGGACCCCAACTACCGCAGAACTCCCGAGCGGGTGAAGGGGGTTGAAATCTCCGCTACACGGTTACTCGGGAAGTGCTGTCCGGCACCGGCCAAAGCCTGGCTTGACTGATGGGTTTGGGGCAGGTAGCAAAGGACGACATGCGGAAGTATTCAGCTTGGTAAAGAGATCTGGTCTTTCTGTTCAGATGGTGACCAAGCCATCACCCGTTTCGTCGTGATCTGGTTACATGCTGACTTTTCTAAGAAGGCTAATTAATCGGGCATATAATGTAGATGCTGGGCGCGCTGAGCAGCAGGAGTGTTCTGGGAGGCAGGGTGGGGTGAATGAGTGCTTTGCACCGGTACTTACTGCAATGGCACTGTCAGTAATTGATTTACGTTTGAAGGCAGGCTAAGTCGGGTATGCCACAGTGCTGACGGATTGTAACGATAAACGCTGCTTCAAGTCAATCTCCGCAGCTCCGCTCCAAATACTTCGTGTGCTCAAGTGCTATACCAACAAGCCTTATCATACTTGTTGAACGCATCGATGTCGGTTCACAACGAGCCAGCGTCAGCGCTGATCGACACTCCGACATTTGACACCATATGGGAGGATATCCAACGGGCGGGTCATTCATCGACGCCTATGATTACTGAGAAAGAAGTCGCCCAATCGGCCCTCTTTACCCCCTCCGTTGACCCCGACACTGGCATGGGCCCGCCGTCCCCTTTATCGGACACCGAAATCTCACAGTTTCTCAATCTCCAAGCTGCTGCATGGGCCGTCGAATTCGTAGATGCCTGTTCCAACTCACCCTCCGTTCCACCACCCTCTGGTCGATCTCAACACCTTGATTCCATTTTCGGGGTGCCAGCTATATACCACAAACTCCAAGCCGTTGATGCCCCCTTCTGGGCAGCGGTCTCCCTGGACATTCAGCACTGCCTCTGGGCAAAGATGTCGCAAAAATTCAGCGGACGCGAACCCTCAAAAACACAGTTCCTCGACACGTACACCGAGGCTGTCACCAGACAAATGAATCTTCCTTTGACTTGGAGGGCAGGTAAGTCGCATAGGTTTTTTAACAGGTTTGGTAACCCTCAAACTCTTCCAGTCAAAGTCGTTCTCGATGTGCCAAGGATTGCGAATCAGGAAGCACCCAGGGACACGATGGTGGGAAGTGTCCTTCAGACAAAGAGTCTATTACACGTTGTCGAAGCAGAGGTAATCACTGCGCCAACTGACACTAAATTTGTGCTTGCGTTAATGCTCACGGTCGGTACATTCTCTTACAAAAGCCACCCGCTGCAATTATTCATGTTCTTCCAGTTCACAGCCTCATGGGTTCGTTACCGGTCCCGTTGCTACGAAAAAGCGGCACTTGTCGTCCTCCCGCATACCGTCCACAACTATTCAGGGCTTCTCCCCGAACCTCAAGGTTTCACTACGGCATTCTGCTCAAAACTGCGGAACCTCCTCAACGACTATTCCAAGGGATGGGGCCTACTCCATGAACACCCCTCGGTCTCAGATCTGGCTAACTCGTCAACCCAAGTACCAGGGTTCGTATGGTTCGGAAATCTCGTGCTTAGAGAAGTGGTCCATCGAGCTCTGTACGACCCCACATATGCAGGTTGGTTTGGCTTCTTGGAGGACGTAAGCCTGAGCAATGGCCATCGCTTCTGGACTCCCCTGCGAACCGCTTCGCCTCGGCAAGTGGGACAAGTGCTTGGTTGGGTCAGTTTTGCCTGAGTCTCTCGAAACATCTCTCATTGAATCGGTCTAACTGTCCTACAGGTTGAAGAACTTCTCAACTTCCATGTCTTGCAAGCAAACAAGGCCCATGGGCCATTCACTACGTATGCTCAAGTTCCAGACAACTTCACTGGGCACGACTCCGTTATTAAAAGGGCGGGTCGCCACACGAAATTCCTTTCTTTTTTATGTGGTGGCACTGGGGAACTCCTTGGACCGGATGAGCCATTCGGTTGGATAGCTGGGAACCCGGAGGAGTTACAAGCTTGCTTGCAGGGATACAAGGCTTTCGTCACGCGCCCCACTTATCTTCCTTACGACGTTTGTGTTGCTGAGTATCATTGATGGCTTTCTCTATACCCATTCATACCAGTTCGTGATTAGTGGTGACCGAGGTCCTGCTTTGCACCTTGCGCGGGCTCTACAGAAACTCCGAATTTTGTAAGCATACATAAACAGTGTCGACTGTCCACGCCATTTGTTGCCCTCAAAGAGAACAATCATGCAGGAAGACCAAACACGCCAGTCTCAATACAGCGTATTCGTCGTGCTTCCCGAGGGAGGGGATTCAGACTTTCCCCCTCATCTACCCCTGGTTGTCACCAAGCAACCAGAGAGCTCAGCCGAGGCTGGCTTTCCAGCCTCACCCCCCTCTCCATATGCCTCTAGCCCCCCATCGTCCACTTCGTCAGGGGGTAGAAGTCTTGGACATGACCAACGTGATGCCTTCTATGCCAACATCCTACGATCATACCAAATAAAGGTTACCTCCTCGTTTTCTCTCCTCGACATTGCTAATCTACGATGGCAGTCTACCTCACCGACCTCTCGCCAACAGAAGGTCCAAACATGGCTCAATGCCATACTGAGAAAGCGCGAACTTGTTCTCCAAATTCTTCAGGCGCAGAAATCCATTGAAGAGGTGGAGAACGAGGCTGCCCAGTACTTGACGAGGGACACGCTCGCTCGCATGCATCAGAAACACTACAATCTCAACGGTGATGATACCCCTGACGGGATGTTCATATCTGCGATTTCCGCCCTAAGGGTAATGGGCTGACTCGAAGGAATCCCACAGTGAGTTCCGACCGTGTCTTTGGATGATATGATCTCAAGAACCGTGCGTGGGTGTCTGTGCTGAACTTATACATTTCTGTAGCCATGAACCATATTAATGTCGCAAGGCAATGTTTGTACTCTCAGGATGTATGCTTTACTTCTTGCAGCAAGAGAACGTATTTGTTATTCAGCTACTTAAATAAATAGTTAGCACCTCGCATTAGAACCTTGTCTCAGACAAAACTGGTTCAGATTTGAAATCTGTGGTCGGCGTTTTCTGGGACCATGGCACACGCGTGACCTTTCATGAAGTTCATTCCCAGGCCATTCCGTGACCCGCCTCCAGAGCCAAGACCATGGCTCGCACCTTGGTCGACACCTTATCCTAAAAAGTTGGTGATCAAGAAGGTCGCGGTATGCAGCGAAGCAGACTCACAGTCGTTGCACTTCCTTGAAGCAGACGAGGCGTATTGCATTGGTCCTGCGCCTTCGACCAGTGAGAGCTACGTGCATGTTTCGTCATCAGCAAAAAGGTCAAAAACTAACAAGTGCTTGCAAGGTTCCCACGGCCTTGTAAGCGCTACCAAGGTTAATGCGAGGCTTACGGTCGTCATGCAAGGCCTTGCAAAATCATCTTAGGTTACAACCACGTCAGACACTACAGATAGGCGTGGGGCAAGGTTGTCCTCCTCCCCTTCCCAGTTGACATTCTCGCCGTCCTCCGCACCCAACGCATCCTGCCCGAGGTGACCGTCTTCCCATTCCTCGTCGTCTTCCTCGATCTGATCCAATCCTGAATAGCCAAATTCATCCATCTCATCCAGAAGTTCTTCGTCCACTAGTGCCATGGAGTTCCTTTCCAACTCTGGTTCATCATCGCCATCACTCTCCTCATCACCTTGCCACCATGACGCCCTCGCTATGCTCATCAACACGGCACTGCCCGTCTACGCTCATACTCTATTCCGTCCAAAAGACCATTCCCGCCCATCTCGTTCCCCAAAATTGTCCCACACAAGTTCAAGCAAGGTTACTCATGGATGCCCAGGTCCCCTGTGAGATGATCTACATATTTCTGTCCTTGTCGAGCGTAGTTTCTGACCTGGGGCCTTACAGTCTGAGACCGTCCAGTTGTTGCAGTCTGATCCCTCATCTTCCGAGGAAAATCACTTTTGGATTATATTTGCTCAGACCGAGGTCAAGCGGGTCAAGTTTGTCGTCCGATCGTACCTTCGTACAAGGCTGTTCAAGGTGAGCATGTGTTGTTGCCATGTTACATCGTTCGTCAACTAAATAACTATCACAGCAGATTGAAAGGTTTGCTCGACATATTGTGACCAATCCGGATGTTCAACACCGTCTCTTGGAGAACAAAGTAGACCATGCTCGCAAGTGACGATTGTCCTTCCCCTCGCATGACAGCCGGCTAACTCACGTATATATTTCAGGTTGCAAGGCTGACTGACCGGCATTTCTGTGTCGGTTCTCCGAGGTTCGCCAGAGAATCAGCACACGTTGGACGACAAGACGCCTTTTCTTCCACTGACGAGTGTCACAATGGATGCGTGTGCATGGGGAGTGAGAGGGGGGATGAGGGGCATTCATGACGTGGATGAGCCAGTCAACCCGAGCGGCGAAACGGCGGCGCGAGGCAATGTCCACAGTGTCCAGGGACGTCCTAGCAACGTCAGCGACGAGCATGTCGTCGAAACAAACACACCACGTCGAGATACCAGCCCAGGAGGGCCATTGAACCACCAGAGGAATTGAGGGTTGTCAAGGACGTTCGGTACCATAAAAACGTTGTGGACGGCAACGGAATCGGCAACGGAATTAATGGGATAGGATGGCGCAACGAGCGCAACACACTGCGACTCAAAATGAGTCAAAACGGGTGCGCTAGCTGGATACCAGACAGGTCAGCACGAGCAGCGCCAAGACACGACACACAACGTACCTGGGCCATCCAAACCGTCTCCAAAGCAGTCCCAACTGTCCTGCACCAATCCGAACCTACCAAGGGATCGAGGACGACTGAAATTGAAGCCTAGAAGATGTCAGTCACGCGGATTGACTTACCACAGCAAGCAGCCACATCGAGGCCATATTGGGCACGTTGGAAGTGTTGTCCACATTGCATATGGACTAGAGGTGATGGAGGAGCAATCCTGAAGTGCGAAACGCGAAGACGAGGCCGCTGAAGTACATCGAGGCCAAGTACACATTGTGAGGCGCATTGCCATCATGAATGTGCCTTTGCCTTCCCTTTTTGGCTCATGCACTCTGGCGACGAGAGGGGGTGGCTGACTCTTTGCAGTATGTAGCTCATACATTGTTTGTCTTTGTTGACAAATAGTTACCTTATCTAATCAGTCAACGAGCTTTCGGCATCAACCCCAATCTTTCCTCTCCCCACCATGTTGTCCAGACCACCCCAGCCCTTTCGTCTACACAACCGGACATTCAGAATCATACAAGTGGTGTGTACGTGCGCATATACGCATGGTTATTGACGAGACAGCTACTATTGACCTCAGACAACCCCATCAAAGCGGAACCCAGCACGCGGAAAGCGTGCCAATGGCTTCTAAAATCCCAGTATGTCTTTTCTTTTGACGTAAATAATTTGCTAATTTAGCCTTGAGTGACCATCTCTACACTCGCTAGCATTGGATCACCCTTCATTCAAAAACGTCGCTTTCTTGCTCTGCTCTCAAAGTTGCTGCATTGCATTGCATCGCCTGTGCTTGTATTGCTTCTTGCTGCACCCTTCAAGTTCATGTTCTTGGACATTGCCTTTCATCATTTGTTGTGCTCCGTTCTCTTCTGTTGCCACACTACTTCCTCGGACCCACATTCATCATTTTCGTCTTGGACGGTTAGTTATGGTGACCATGTTTTTGGTACATTATGTACTTGTGTATACCATGGCTAATGTGGATTCGGCCTGCATGGGCTAATATCATCTCACATGACCTAGCAAGTTCGAGTATTACCTGGTGTGATCTAGCAAGGCTAGGGTAGCCTAGATTGGCCTTGCAAGGCCAAGTGAGAGCATCGTGATCTGGCCGGCCTTGCAAGGCCTTGCGAGCTTGGAGTGTTTCCCTGCAAGGCCTTATGAGGCTGACGTGGCTTGCAAGACCTTGTAAGGCCTTGCAAGGTTTTGACCTTTTTGCTGATGGTCCAGGCAGATTCGGTGGTGTGGTGTTGACCTGGTGACCTTAGTTGCGCATGGACAAGATCGTCGAAGTGTGTCACAAGAGTGAGGCACAAGTCTGTCTCACACTCATCTTGGTCTGGGGTAAGGCGTTGACGATCCTTGGCTGCATGTTAGGCTGTCCGTCCTGAGTAAGACGGCGTCCACTCTCACCCATGCGCTGCAGTGGTTGAATGGCCTTGTAGGTATGGCTTCTTCAGCCAGTTTGCCAAGTTTGCCTAGCGGCTCGCAGACTAAGGGATCGTGTTTATTGGGCCTCTGTCAAGTGCCATCATCTGTATGGGTTCCAAGAGGTTGGCCTGCGTTCCTGACTCAACCCCGATGGAAGAGATGTGCAGTGAATCCAAAAACATCATATCTAGGATGTCGCAGTTTGTTTATGGTTACAGTAATAGCGGCGTTGCCGACGTTCATGGATGAAAGCTGCTGTTGTGCCATGCATTCCAGGTTATCACGGTAATAACCAAGATCCTCTTCAGAGAGGCAGAGAAGATTGGTTAGTCCTCTTTGAATCAACGGATGTCAACGGACACGGTCTCTTTGCAGGTTACCCTGTTTTGATCAAAGCTAAAGTTCATGGCGGTGGCAGCAAAGGCATGTGAGCCACATCCACACCCTCCGAGTTCATAGATGCCCTGGGGTCCATGAAACGCGAGTCTTTGAAGGCATCCAGCAATGCCAACATGCTCATTGAGAAGAGTATTGGGTGGCTGAGACACATGGAGGTTCAAGTCTTTGTGGAAACGTTGGGTGGGGTTGTTAGCCTTCGGGAACGTGATTGCTCTGTGCAACAACGTAACTAGAAGATCATTGAGGAGGTGTATATGCATCAGCATTAAGGTCAATAACTATCTAACCTTTGGTAGGCTCCTGCACCAAGCCTTTCGCCAGAGTGTTGTGCAGACTTGTCCGAGAAGGCTGTCGCTGCCGTAAGAGCAGTCAACCGTGTTGGAGCAGGTACCATGGAGTTCGTTTTCGACAATGATACCCAGAGGTTCTACTTCATGGAGATGCAAGTACTTCTTGAGACTGTGATACGAATTTGAATTAACACAAACAATAGGAATACGCGATTACAGGTCGAGCACCCTGTTAAGGAAATGATCACTGGCCTCGACCTTGTGGAATGGCAAAGTACTCGAGGTCTTGTTACATTACGCATTGATCTTGATGCATCGTGACTCACCTACTCAATAGGTTGCAGCTGGAAACCCCCTTCCTCTCACCCAAATCTCGATCCCTCTTGTTTGACACATGTTTGAGGCACATGTATGTGCAGAGAACTCTCGAAACGATTTTCTTCCTGACTCGGGATGGCTTTTATGCCTCTCCACACCTACTCCGATGCATATCTTTGCGCCTCCGTTACCATCTTACACTACACAATCAGCTGAGCTTTCACGACGCGCACCCAATACATCTTCTGTGATCACTCCACCACTCCAGCCCGAGCAAGGTTTCACCGAAGGTGCTCAAATTGGTGTGTTCTATGATCTGATGATCGCTAAGCTCATGGTCCATGGAATGGACAGGACCGAGGCCTTGAGAATTCTCAGGCGGGGACTGGAAGAATACAAAGTAGTCGGTGCTTTGACCAATATCGAATTTCTAAGGACGCTAGCTGGCAACAATGCAGGGGACTTTGAGACATCAAGAGACACTGCGCAGAGTTATTTCCCCTGATTCCAGAACCTTCTCCAGAGCTATTGGTGCAGGCTACGCTAAGCATAACTCATCGAAATCAAACGATTTCCTCAGTGCTTCAGAGCCCATAAACGTCAC